>WOXC01011460.1:0-42448 GCA_011680675.1 Gymnobelideus leadbeateri | reverse complement strand
TAATGAATAAAAATTTTCTTTCCCTTCTCACCAGCCTGATTGGAAAAAAAAAAAGAATTCTTGTAACAAATAAGTATAGTCAAGAAAAACAAACCACATAGTTGTTAATGAATGAGCTAACAATTGTGTTAACAACTGAGATAAAGGAGGCTAAATATAAATTTCTAAGGATAAGAATATTATGGCTTAAATATCACTAAGCAAATAATACTCCCAATCTCTTTAAGATGATACTGATCAAGAATCAATCTTTAATGCTTTTTATATCTAAATGATTGTTTTGCTAACTATGGACCTCTCTCAAGTAACTAGACAAATTAGTAGATCAGACAATAAAATTAGTGGATCCCAATAAAAGAAACCAATCAGCAAATAAGAAAACTTTTCAAGACAGCCAAGTTTACCTTATTCAAATAAATCATGAATGGACAAATAAAAAAGAAACACAAACTACAGTTAAAAAACAATTCTAGCAGCTGTCTTAAAACAGAATGGAGAAGCCTTGGAATCAGAAAGATCCAAATCTGAATTCTATCTTAGATGCTTGCTGTATAAGCCTGGACAAATCACTTAATTTTTTAGCCGCAGTTTCCTCATCTGCATTGGCCTTCACAGCACACTGCTATAATTCCATTCTAGTTGCCTTGCCTTGGGAAGAAAAGCCTTGCCTAGAACAGTCATTTCATTAGTTCTCAAGGTCCCTCCCCTCCCTCTTTCAAGCTTTCCAACTACATATCACAGTGAACCTTGAGTTCCCATCTGGAACTTCCAAATTTTGAGATGGCCCAGACTCACTCATTGCTTACTCTCCACTATTAGCTCACCCTCTGACCTGGCCCATTTTCACATAAGCTGCTTGGCTCTCTGGGAACAATGATAACCTACCTGAACTCATCCTTTAATTAGTATTCTTCCTCTCCATTCCAGTGATTCTGAAACTCTGGTTGTAAAAATCCTGCTCTTAGCCCCCCACTGCTTATTCCTTTGTTTCCATCCCTTATGTTCCTCTCAAGATCTACGCACCTCATTTAACTGGGCTCTCTTAAAGACATGTTCCATAGCTCACAAACTTGCTTTCATCTTAAGCCTTTTTTTCCTAAGTCCTTCCATCTTCTTGCATGCACTGAGTCCTGGCTCACCCATTTGGTTACTCTTTCCAGTACTGTTTGCACTTTCCCATATTCCCAACCAACCCAATGGTCATAGTAGGGGAGTCAGAATATCACTTGCTCCCCACCTTTCAGGTTTGTTCAATCCATATTTATCACCCAGTTAAGATTCTGATAGGTGTTTCCTATTGCCCCCAGTTAACTTTACTCATTTTAGTATACCTCACTTACAATGTGTCTCCCTCCCCAAATTCCTGCCCTCATAGTAGGGGGCTTCAAAAACATACTGATATTTCCTTAAATACCCCAAGTTCCCAAGAGCTCGATTCTTTGGAAAGCTATTTTCTTCCTACTTCTTTAACTTATGTCGCCTTTATGTCTACGTCATGTACCCATCTGAAGCTTCTCCTGATAAGACACCTGAGACGCACATCTGGATCTGGTTTCTGTCAAAGTGCCAGTTTTATCAACAGTTTTTGTTAAATTGGCTCATACCCCAATAGCCCGGGGTTAATTTAATGAACACTATGCTACTCTATTCATTTGCTTCTGTTTGTTACATACTTAACCCTTCCACTAATCAACTTCTGTTTTTTAATAACTATCAAATAGTTGTTTGGGGTTTTTTTTTTTCTTTGCTTTTTGCAGGGGGGAGGGGAGGGGAATTGGGGTTAAGTGACTTGCCCAAGGTCACAGGGCTAGTTTTTGTGTTGTGTCTGAGGCCACATTTGAACTCAGGTCGTCCTCCAGGGCCGGTGCTCTATTCACTGCGCCACCTAGCCACCCCTTTACAGCACCTCTTAATATCCTTTTCCTTTCTTGTCTTCTTTGTCACTCTGATGAGGCAGAATATAAAAATAATTTCAATTTCTCTAGTTTGTAACAATTTTTCCATATGGTGATAAACAAACAACTTTGAAAGCTGTAAGAACTATAATGATTACAACAATGAGGACTGATGATGAAATAACAGAGAAGTGATAGGATCAGGTATGAAGCATATATATTTTTGTGTACAGTCATCAGGGGAATTCTTTTGCTTGACTATGTCTATTTGTTACAAGAAATGTGATTTTTTTCTCTCTTGTTTTCAGTGGCACGGGAAGGTGGGTAGAAGAAAAAATACATTTTTTTTTTGAGAAAGATGGGATGCTATAGATGCAAAACATTACATGAACTTTCAGAGAGGTTGCTGAAGTTTTACTTAGTATAACAGAAGTTTCATGAAGAGGGAGTAATATGTAAAATAATGCAAAAAAAATCAATAAAACTGAAAATAAAAATAGTAACTGCAAACAGGAAGATTAAAAAAAATGAGACAGCTTCTCAGAACACCTTAGTTGTAGATCTCCACAAAAACACCAGAGAACTTCGAGCTTTGACCTAGCAAAGGAAAGCTTCAGGTAATGCATTATCTCTGACCATTCTAATGGAAGAAAAAGTGAGTCACATTGTTCTGCAAGATGGCAGAGATTGTTTTCTACATTCCATTTCAACCTACCAGTTTCAAAATATGTGCCAAATCTGGAAAAATTAGAACAGAAAACATAAGACAGAAACACTGAACAAGGTCAAAGCTTTGTGAAATAATATTCAGTGACTGAAACACTTAAGAGCTCT
The DNA here is from genome assembly GCA_011680675.1 of Gymnobelideus leadbeateri. Lineage (NCBI taxonomy): Eukaryota > Metazoa > Chordata > Mammalia > Diprotodontia > Petauridae > Gymnobelideus > Gymnobelideus leadbeateri. The sequence continues at coordinate 39,719 of WOXC01011460.1, read as the reverse complement.
CAACTTAGTCTTTCTACCCCTAAACCCATGAAGTACAACCTATGCAAACAACCTTGTAGGTTTGTGCTTCAGGATTTTGGCAGCTGAGGCCCCTAGCCAGGATCCCTACTGCAGCAACTTGGTCTGATCTTCTTGCTTCCCTTATCCAAAAGTGGCAGCAGGACACTGAATCTCCCCAGCACTTGAAGAATGTGACTAGGGTAAGAAGGAAGGGGAGAGAGGAGACGACAGTACTTCAGAGCCACCTAGAGGAGAAGCAGTAAGGGAGTCTGTGCCTGAGGGAAAGAGCACTAACACTGAGAGGGCAATCAGTCCTCCTCCTCGAGTTTATGCTGGGTAGGAAGTCCACCAACTTGTGGACACTGATTTTTTCTTTAAATCAGCTCTTTCTCTGGAGGTAGAAATCATTTTTCATCATGAGTCCTTTAGGACTGTCTCAGATCATTACTTTGCTGAGAACAGCTAAGTCATTCACAGTTCCTGGTCATACAAGATTACTGTTACTTTGTAGAGCATTCTCCTGGTTCTGCTTATTTCACTTTCTATCAGTTCAAGTAAATCTTTCCAGGTTTTACAGAAATCACCCTGCTTGTCATTTTTTATAGCACAATAATATTCCACTATGATACCATACCACGACTTGGTCAGTTATTCTCCAAGTGATGGGTATTCCCTCAGTTTCCAATTCTTTGCCACCATAAAAAGAGCTGGTACTTTTGTACATATAGGTTCTTCCTTCTCTCTGGGAGACATAATCCAACAGTGGCATTGTTGGATCAAAGGATATGTACAGTTGTATAGCCCTTTGAGAATACTTCCAAACTATTCTCCAGAATGGCTGGATGAATACACAACTCCACGAAGGATGAGCTCACCACTCCACAACATTTAATGTCTCAGTTTTCCCACTTCCCCTCCAATGTTTATCATTTTTCTTTTTTGTCACATTAGCCAATCTCATTGGTGTGAAGTGGTACCTCAGCACTGTTTTCATTTGCATTTCTCTAGTCAACAGAGATTTGGAGCATTCTTTCATGACTATAATTAGTTTCTATTTCCTAATCTAAACATCTGTTCCTCATATAATACTGCTTGTTCATATCCTTTGATCATTTATCAACTGGGGAATGACTTGTATTTTTATAAATTTGTTCTCTTTATATCTCAGAAATGATGCCTTTATTAGAGATACCCGATATAAAAAGTTTTCCCTCAGTTTTCTGCTTTCCTTCTAATTTTGGTTGCATTGTTTTATTTGTGCAAAGCCTTTTAAATTTTATATAATCAAAATTATCAATTTTTTGACCTGGCTAGTGTGGGAATTTATTATTCTGTACTATGGAGATGTATTGAGGATGTTTTTTTTTTTAAAATATGCTTAATGAGGAATGGTTAGATTAATTTTGAAAATGTTTATTACTTCAAAACTAATCCAAAAAATTTTTTTAAAAGAAATGAGGATAAGACAAAGTAAATTAACATTTCTTGAAAATATTTCCAGAACAGAATGTTACTTAAGAGGTCAGAAGGATGAAAAGATATAAAAAGACACTTCTAATATACTCCTTCATGGAAATACTACATATTACAAATGTTTCCAGCATTTTTCAACATATCAATTGGTTGTGCTGATTTTTTTCTCTAAAAAATATTATTTGTTACATGGGATGGCTCTCTAGGAGGGCAAGCATAAGTATACTTGAGTTAACTATGATGACTTAAGAAATTGAAGACATCAATAAAAACTTATTAAAAACAAAAAAAGAAATAAAAATATACAATAATAAATTGTGACTACGACATTCAGAAAAACATGGAAAACTTAAATGTAGTAATACAGAATGAAATAAGGCAAAACCAGGAACACAATATACAAAATGATTTTGACAATGTAAACTGAAAGAACAAAATAGAACGGAAGAAATTATAAGTTTAGGTCCCATATATTTGAGAAAACATACTGCCTTCCTTTTCTTGAAGAGATTGGGAGACTAATGGTATAGAATGTTATATATGTCATCAATGTCTTAGTGAACTGCCTTGTTTTTCCTAATTTTAGTTTCAAGGACGAGTCACTGGGGAAGGGAGGGGAGAAGAGTACATTTGCAAATAAATGAGATGTAAAAATCATAAGGCACCAGCAAAACTTAAAAAAAAAAAAAACCAAGTGGGTAAAGCTCTACTGGATAGCTTACAGGGCACTGACAGAAGAGTCAACTAAAGGGAAAGGAAAAAAGTTAAGTCTTTCTATCCCTGGCATCTAGCCAGATTACTACTACAGCAGGTAAGCAATAAAATAATCAATTTGAGGAAAAGGAAGGAGGAAGACAACAGTGATTAACTTCAAAAACAGTTACTCAATTCCACAGTCATCTTTTACTTCCTCTTCAGAGAAACATAACAACTTTTCCCAGTTTGATATAAGATTCCCTTATCTTATTCATTCACATATTGTTTTAGTTGTTTTATCCCATTCTATGTGTGCCCTGTTCACATGGGACCATATATTATAATCACTGTAGGATCACAGATTTAGAGTCAGAAAGAACCTAATTCACCACCCTCCCCCCCCACCCCAAGATGATGAAACTAAGTCCCAGAGAGATTAAGTAACTTGTCCAAAGTCACAGAGATAAGGAAGTAGCAAAGAGGGGATTTGAAATCAGGTCCTTTAACTCTTACTCTAGCATTCTTTCAATTGTACCATGCTGCCTCTTTCTTCTTTTCCATAAGTAAGAAAATGAGTCAAAGTTCAGGCCCATGCACAATTAAATGCTTTTTGATGAAGATACAATTAGCTGCATACACTACTGGCTGCTGAGTTGATTTTTAAGAGTATGTCAGATACTGGAACAAGACACCTGAAGTCAATATTCAAACAAACATTGTGGAGTAAGTTATTTTTAATACAAGTGAACTAGAAAGTGCATGTCAAAGGGAAAAGAGATAGAAAGAGTACCTGTGGATTAACTGTACATTTCATATGAATGTATGAAATATACGTATGTTTATGTGTGTATTAAACCTCTATTAAGAAAAAAAAAGATGCACAAAAAATATGGAATGAACAAATTAAATATTTGGAACAGGAAAATTATCTTTAGCAAGGAAGTAACTTAGCTTGGTGTTTAATAGCAGATTGAAATAAATACTAAAATACCTTTTTATCACATAAGCAAGCAAATAACTTACCTTAACTAATCCTTTCAAGCTTGTTGAACCAAGTATTGGTTTGAAAGCTTCAATGGTAACTAGGTCTAGTTTCATTATATCAGTGTAACACAAGTATAGAATTGCTGGAATTTTCCACACTTGACAGTAACTCAAAACTAAAGCAAACAAGAATGAAAAAGAATGAAATTAAAAAGCCAATTAATTATAGATATTAAAGGCAAGTCAGTGAAATCTCAGTTACTTCTGTGGCATATATATACACCACAACTGAAATAATTTCAATTTACTTTAGAACATATACTTTCCCCAGCACATTTATCCTCTTAATTTTTAGTGGAAATAAATATAAAATTAGGTTATATTTCCTTGGCCTTCACTGACTGATGCCAGAGTGGCCAATACAAATGCTAAGTGGCAAGAATAAGCTACTAAAGATTTTTATCCTCTAAAATAATGGCATTGTACAAGTAGATGATTTCTACAATCCTCTTTTAAAAATGCAGTTAAAAGTTCATTAACAATGACTCCAATTATAGATTTAAATGGCAGCTTCAGTGAATAGAAAATGGTCATCTTTACTACAGTAATATTCTGGCATAATTACCAATAGTTATAAGGTACTGTGGGGGCAGCTAGGTGACAAACAGGATAGAGTGCTGGTTCTGAGGAAGACTCATCTTCCAGAGTTCCTATCTGGCCTCAGACACTTAATAGCTGTGTGACTCCGTGTGCAAGTCCCTTAATCCTGTTTTTGACAGTTTCCTCACATGGATAATGAGCTGGAGAAGGAAATGGCAAAACCAGTATCTTTGCCAAAAAAAACCCCAAAATGGGGTAATGAAGAGTTGGACATGACTGAAAACAACTCAACAACAAATAAGGTACTCTAAAATTTAAGGCTAAAATCAAAATTCAACATCTGACAGCAACTAATAAACTAATTAAAACATATTAGCCACACCAGTGTAGCTGTTAGTAGACAAGTATTTCACAAAACTGTAACTAGCATCATAGTTTTTAGAAGTATCAAAATCCAAATTATGTTATCATGATTTAAAAGCCAATAAACGGGAAGTCTCTAGTGTGCACAGTAAATCAAAAGAACATAATGTGAATCTGGAAATTAAAACCTGAAACACAATTTATATTCATTAAAAGTCATTATAAATAATGAAAATAGGCTACTTAAAATGTCAAATTAAAAAATTAGCCAATAAGTATTTTTTTAAAAGTATCTCCAAGAATGGTGCCAGGTGCCGGGGATAAAAGGTTGTTGTTATGTGTTGCTGTGTTTGTCCTTTGTTTTTGAAGAGAACCATGGCATCAGGGAATGACAAGATTTGCAGTTGACTTTGATTTGAGTGAGGGAGGGCTGTGAAAGTGAGGTCAGCACCCTCACTTTCTCCTTCGGAGCCATCTGGGTCCAGTGACTGGAGGATGACTGGAGATGGCTCAGAATGCAATAGGAGACCCAGGCCCTTTTAGGCTAAGGTCTTTTCAGGTTCTTATTTCCTGTGAGATAATGCCCATTCAGTGAATAGGTCTCTTTAAGTAGTTACTCAAAGGATGGCACCTTTAATTAAAAAAAAAAAAACAAAAAACTGGGAGGGGAAGACCCTCAGGGTTCCTGGCCAAAAGAGAAAGTTACTATTTAGTATTTACATTCACTCTGAGCTAGGGCAGGGACCTATTGTTCAATCTAAGAGCTCCAGAGTGAACTGGGTTTAGGGTTTGGTCTTTGAGAAAGAAATACAGCCACTAAACACAAAAGTAAAAAGGGAGCTTTTGGCCATTAAAATGTACCTTCCCTTGGGCAGAGCACCCCCAGGTAAGGCTGAAAAAGAGGAAAGGAGAGGAGAGGAGCTACTACTCACTCATAGATTGTGTTTGTCCTTCAGTCTTGAAGAGAACCATGGCATCAGGGAAATGATGACATGACTTGCAGTTGACTTTGATTTGAGTGAGGGAGGGCTGTGCAAGGACACCAGCCTCACTTTCTCCTCCCGGCCCATCTGGATCCAGTGACCAGATATTCATCAGGATGACTGGAGATGACCGAAAATGCACTGGGAGAGCCTGGTCCTTTTAGGCTAAGGCCTTTTCAAGTACTCACTTAGGTAATGGCCCATTCAGTGAATAGGCCTCTTTTAAAAAGTGAGTCAAGGGATGGCCTCTTTAATTAGCAAAAAAGACAGAACAAAAAAATATCAAGCTGGGAGGGGAAGATCCTCAGGGGTGCTCCCAGGAGGGCCCAAATATAGCCACTAAGTGGAGCTTGGGCAGGGACCTATTGTGGTCCAATCTATGAGTTTCAGAGTGAACTGGGTTTAAGGTTTTGAGAGAGGGAGGGTGGGAGGGAAGGAAGGAAGGAGAAATCTAGCTAGTAAACCTCAAGGTAAGTGGGGATAAAAAAACAAAAACAAAAATGAAGCAGTCTTTCCTCTTCCCTCAAAGAGCATGTTATATCTTATTAAGGAAAAACGTGTACAGGGAAATAAATAAAAGACACAGAGATGAGTAAATTTTACTATCATAAAGCTCTCTTTTGTAAAATCTAAATTCTCAGAAGTGAATATCACAGTTAATTTTATCCTAACTAGACTATAAGATCAGTTTGCACATAAGGTACTATTAATAATCAATTACTTTCCATTACTCAATATACCTCAAGAGATCACAAACAACAGAACATTCCTGGGCTATCAAGCTAGAAATAACAACAAAAAAAATCATTAAAAATTGTATTTAAAAATCACCTGCAGCAGGAAGATCATGTACGATATTTGGTTGTTCTAAGAGTGTACAGCAGGCAGCATCTTGGAAACTCTGTGTTTTTAGGGCTTTCAGGAAGGGAGAAGGAAGATTGCAACTGGATTCTGGAGTTTTATAGTCAGTCACATGACGAGATGTAAGAATGGTTATCTGTAAATTTCTCTTTGGGGAAGAACCAAAAACCTGGCACAGAAAATTAATTTTTAATAATATAAGCATAATTATAATATTTTGTCAGAAAACTGACAAAATTTATTGTGTACATAGTTGTATGTGTTATATTTGTTTACAAAGCCACATACTTCTTCTCTGTCACTATGAAAAGTATGGTTTTTGATGGTGTATTAATTTTCTTTTTCTAAAATTTTCTTTTAGAGGTCTGTACTTTTGGTACTATCACTTCAGACATGTCATTTAGCTACTCTGGGTGTCAATTATTTCATCTGGAAGATGAGTTAAGTTGAAACAAGTGTTTTCTATAGACTCTTAAATTTCTAATATTCTTTGACACTTATGGATCATGAAGCACATAGTTATTTGAAAATTATGATTAAAATTAATATTAAATTTAAGGATTTTAAAGACTATTATATGAATGATTTGCAAATACTAATTTCCTCATTCCATCACAGTCTTAAAAAAACAAAAATGCAAATAACACAAAAATATTTTCAGCAATTTCTCAATTAGGAAATGCAACACCACTCAAGAAGGCAATTCTCCCCTCTATCTTGTACTAAAATTATTTTAAAATTATTGATCTTGTTTTCATAATGAAAGATAAAAAACTCTTTAAGTCAAAGATCATGCCTTTATTTCTTTATCTCCACTGGCCCTAGCACAATGCTGAGTAAACAGTAGATGTTTAAGAAAAAAATATATAAATATTATGTATATATCTTTCTTTTTTTCCCTATAATTTTACCTTTTCAAGCCACTGATATTGTTGATCTTCAGCAACATAGCAACTGCACTGGCAAAGGAAAACCTAAACAAATTTGAAGTATTTTGTTAAATCACTTATTCATGTCAAGTAATCTCATGAACATATAACTACAACAAATACAGTTGCCAAATATATGTCCACCTTTTAAATTTGTTCTCCAGTATGCCAATGGGATTATTTATTTTGTTTTAAGGGAACATTAAGGAATCAAGAGAAAATCAACAGCGGGATACATTTTAAATTCCAAATTGTGACTGATGCCAGAACAACACACACTTTTCAACTGGTATGGCAACTAAAATAAACTAATGATGCCAATGGCTTCATTGTAGAAACAAAGTTCTAGATATACGTATGCACTAAATACTGACTGTGTGCGCGCGCACCGAAGCAACCATATCCTCAACCAAAGGAGGTTGGTTGACTGTTTGCATTCTATTTCTTATATTGTCAATGTTATTGGAGGAATAAAATCTGTAATATCCCTGAAGCTAAGAGCTAACATTAGTTAATGGGGGGATAAAAGCACTGCTGGATTTGGAGTCAGAGGCCCAACTCTGCCACCAGGCAAGTGTGGCAAGTCCCACCACTAGTCTGGACTAGATTATCTCTACACCCCTTGAGGATGATGTATTTTAAGAGATGAGACGTTGCTTTCCTGGGAAGTGTGGAGTCATAAAAGTAACTTTGCAATATCCCAAAGCTCATCCAATGGGATCTTTACTGCTTTAATCCTTTGGGTCATTACGTATCTCTTCCAGGAGGCTAATGTGATGTTCTGGGGTTTGATGCACTTAACACAATGTCATCTACATCTGATGCAACTGGAGGCTGCACACACCAAGATTCTCTCTTAACCTGGACTCTGCACCAGATTCTTCCATTGCAGTGAACCTCTATGTCAAACACACGTCTTCCTGTTTTTTTCACCTTGCCTAATGTTTATGGCCTGAAGTTCACTGATTAAAGTTATTTCTACTGCTATAATTTCCAAGGAATCTTGAATGATTCTGACATATGTATATGGATGGGAGGCATCCATAATCCTGAGTTGCTTGATTAAAACACAAACAAACTCAACAACCAAAAGCCTGCTCTTATAATGAACTAGAATCTCAGGATGTACACATCCTGGAAGATGAGTCAAGTTGAAACAAGTGATTTCTATAGACTCTTAAATTTCTAACATTCTTTGACACTTATGAATCACAAAGCACATAGGTTATTTGCAAATTATGATTAAAATTAATATTAAAGGATTTTTAAAACTATTATATGAGGCCATTCATTAATGAAGAAGGATTCAGAATCCAAACTTATAATGTGTAAGCTCAACTACTAGATGTGAGACTATTAGAAGTTACAAAATCTCTCTGAACTTCAGTTTCCTTATTGATTATAAAACAAAAAATGTTAAACTAGATGATCTATGAGATTTCTTGTACAAACTCAGTCTGTGCTTCTATTAAAGTGCACTTAAACTTTCATTTCACATATAGCTCACTTACAGCAGGATCTGACTTTAGACGGTAGAACACACAAAAAGCATCTGTTGGGGAAAGGTTTGTTGTATCTGTTGTTCTGCACCACTCATTCCATAGCTTAGTAGATCCAATTTCTTCCCAGGTTTCTGAATTTAGAACAAATGAAGACAAAAATGCTAGGAAGAAAAAGTTAACACACATTATTACTTTTATAACTTTGTTGTATTTTACTACACTATAAAAGCAATTTTAAAATATTTAAATAATTTATTTAGTATAAGACAAAACATGAGAAATATGATTAAATACTAGAAACAGCAATGGACATAAGTCCAGGTACCCAGGGTTCTAGTTCAGTGCAGTGACCTCATTACCACAAGGTCTGGGTCTTTGTCTGAAAATTGAACAAGTTTGAGAAGATGATCCCTAATGGTCTGTTCAGTTCTGATATTCTACAATTCCTAGATGATTATGTAGACAAAGTTAGCCATCATCTCACAACTTTTCTACAAAGGAAGAAAATGGTTCTAAGTTCTAAATATAAGACCACTATCAAAACAACAACAACAAAAAAGGTTCCTTTTCTCACTGAAAAGTCTTTAAGTAAGTCCTCAGGGACACCTATACAGTCTTTGAAATTTCGTGATTCTTCCCTCTTTCCCCAACTTTAGGGTAAAGTACTCAGAGTTACTAGTGAGGGTCACATGCAAGCTCTACCCTCTGTGGTGAACTTGACCTTTCAGGTAGCAATATATTCTTCTAGCTATATAACATCACTCTAGATGAGCCCCAGCAACTTTCAGAAAGAAAACAGTAGTGAGTCATTAAAGAGTATGCCTAGGCGGCTAGGTGGCAGAGTAGAGGTTGGCCCTGAGTCAGAAGGACCTGAGTCGGATCCGACCTCAGACACAATGCACATGCAAACAAAAACCTAGCCGTGTGACCTGGGAAAGTACTTAACCCCAACTGCCCTCCAAAAGCAAAAAAAAAAAAAAAGAGTATGCCTGCATAACTGAAATAGGAACTCTTCTTGGTTAAGAAAGCCAATCATAAAACTGGGAAGTTGGTAGAGACTTCAGTGGTCTTCTGATTCATTCAACATGCATGAACAAGGATCTCTTCTACAAACATATCTAATGTGGCTATACAACTAAGGCTATATTATTTAACTAGGGGATAAAAATGTGTGCAAATTACCAGGCTGAACCTAATTCTTTAATGTACAGGTTAGAGAAACAAACTTGTGTAAATCTTTGGAGTGAAGCAACTGCAAATAGGAGAGAAAATTCTTGGAGGCAAGGCTCCTACATGCAATCTTTGCTTAACAGTAAGGAAACCAGTGCCACCCCAGGGCAGCCTATTCCACTTTTGGATAGGTTTAATTATTAGGGTCAAGGAACCTCAGGGAGAATTGGGGGAGAAACAAAAGACCAATGTAACTTCCATTTTGTCATCAACCCCTTAGTTAAAATGGTGGCTCTCAATCTTGTGTTCTCACCCAAATACAGTGAACTTTCCATTATACTATATTGCCCTAATTACAGAATGCCATAATTTCTAAGGAATTCAAACTACAGGTACTCCAAAGGACAATGAAAAGACACATGACAGATGTAAGGAGCAGTACATTAGCAAATATAAACTATGTGAACAAAGGGAAAGGAAAGGAAATGAGTTAGTCAAATATGCATAATGCGATACTACAGCTGGACAGCCTAATAAAGAAATTCTTGATATAACAGTGCTTCACCTATGGTATTCTTGTCTCATCTATTATTGGCCATTCATTAATGAAGAAGGAACACTACCACTCATCATCAAAAAAAACCCAAAACAACAACAAAAAAACCCCGCCAATCTCTCCCACAGTCTCCCTTTATATAAAGTTCAAAACCCTAGCTATTATTTCATTTGCTCCAAGCTATTTTGCTTGGTTTCAACTCTCCCATTATTATCATGATGCCTTCATTCTGGCTACCCTGTCCCCCTCTCTTTTCGGTTTCCTTTTGTATATTATCTTCTATTAGATTGTAAGCTCCTTAAGAGAAAAGACTTCTTTCTTTTTCTTATTCATATCCTCAGCACTTAGCATGGTACCCGGCACATAGCTGGCACTTAATAAATTCAGGGGGTTCTGTGAACTTGGAAGGAAAAAGTTATTTTTATTTTTATTAACCTCTAATTAAAATTTAGCATTTTCTTCAATTATTTAACCAAGAAAAGCCTATTTCACCAGATTGCCAAGGGGATCCATGACAAAAAAAAGCTTAAGAAACCCTGGTCAATGGATGCATGTTTAGCTAACAAGAAATTTAAAAACACAAGGAAAACCTCCAGTATGTAGAGAGCAAATCCTTATCAGAAGATTTATGGAAAGGACAGAGATAAGAAAGACACATAATGAGAAAGTAATGGGATGTATAACGATAGAAAAATAACTTTTATATATGATGGAAAATTCATGTAAATACATAATTTTGTAATGAATGCATGAGTAATTTTATACCCACATGTGTGTGTGTGTGTGTATATATATATATATACACACACACACATATATTTGTGTGTGTGTGTATATATATGTATATAATTTTCAAAATATCTAGTTGCATTTTCACTTACCTACTGCATTATGTCCTACGGCCATTATAAACTTGGAACATGGATACTGATCTAGCAGGGGAATTTCCAAAGAGAGGTTTGTCTGTGTCCGAAGAACCTCTATTTCTCTGTTAATAAGAAAGAAGTGATATTAAGGCAACATTATCATTTTCATCAAATAGTGTGCTATAATAAAAGCAACCATTTACGCAGCATATTCACAAAGGACTTTCATCACAACATGCCAGGTAAGTAGGTAAGCTAACTAATATTAACCCTATGATACACATAGCTTGAAAGGGGGGGAGGGGTTTATGTGCTTCGCTCACAAGGATAAAGCTGGTAAAGTATTTGGGACAGGACTTAAACCAGATATTCCCTAACCCTCTGCACCATACAATACAACTAAATATGATTAGAATAAGAACAAATTAAAACCTCCCAAATGAACATCAAAAAAGGAAAGTATGAAAATAAAAGAGATTAAGAAAATTGAAAATAAAAAAAACAACAATAATAAACCAATAAATAAAACTAGGAGCTTTTTTTGGGAGGGGGAACAATAAAATAAACCACTGGCTAATTTGATTTTTTTGAAAAGAAAGCAAACCAAATGATCAGTATCAAAAAATAAAGGTGAATTCAAAACCAAAGAAATACAAATAAATGCAATTATTAGTTTTGCCCAACTATATGCCAATAAAACTGACAATCTAAATTAAACAGATGAATATTTCTAAAAATATAACTCTCTCAGAAGAGGGAAACAGAACAGAGAACAGAAAAGGAAAGAGAATACTTAAATAACCATATCTTAGAAAAAGAAACTGAACAAGTCAAAAATGAGATCCCTACAAAAAACAAAACACTGCAGGGCTGGATAGATTACAAATAAATTTGAATGCAAACATTCAAAGAAGAACAAATTCCAATGCCACATAAACTATTTTGAAAAAAATACGTCAGGGAGTCCTACAAAATTTTTTCTATCATAAATATGGTCTTGAGACACAAACCAGGAAGAAGCAAAACAGAAAGAAAACCATACATTTTCCCCCTAGTGAATACTGATACAAAAGATTTAAATAAAATACTAGCAAAGAGATTACAGCAATGTATCACAAAGATCATATACTATGAGTAGGCTGGATTTATACCAGGGATGCACAGCTGATTCAATATCGGAAAAACTATAAGCATAAGAGACCTTACAATAACACCCCCCCCCCACACACAAAAATCATGTTTATTTCAATAGTTAAGGAAAACTTTTGACAAAATACACCATCCATTCCTCTTAAGAACACCTGGAAAGCATGGGAATAAATGGAGCTTTCCTTAAAGTGGTAAGTCATATCTATCTAAAACCAATGGCATTATTAATACTTAATTAATAATGGAAATAGGAAGTCTTTCCAATAAGATCAAGGATGCTCATTATCTCAGTACTATTCAATACTGCACTAGAAATGTTAGCCATAGAGATAAGAAAGAGAAACAGAAGAAATAAATATAGACAATGACTTTTTGTAAGTTATATTACAGTTTATGTAGAGAAATTCAGAGCTAAATAAAAAAAACTAAATGAAATAATTAACAACTTCAACAAAGTTACAGGATATAAGAAAAATCCACAGAAATCATCAGCATTTCTGCTTATTACCAACACGATCTAGCATTTAAATTCCATTTAAAATAACTGCAGACAGGATAAAATATTTGGGAGTCTACCTACCAAGACATAACACAGCAATGATATGAACACAAGCAAATTAATTTACTTATTCAGTGTTATACCAATCAAATTACGAAAGAATTACTCTACAGAGGTAGGAAAAAAAAACACCTTGAGGAACAAAGGTCAAGAATATCAAGCAAATCAAAGAAAAAAAAAAAGAAGGGAGGTTTAGCTATAGCAGATAACAAACACATCAAAATAATTTGGTACCGGGTAAGGAATAAAGAGATTGATCAGTGGAACATATTAGGTACACAATATACAAAAACAAGTGACCACAGTAATCTAGTATTGGATAGACCCCAAAATGGCCAACTATGGGGCATGACTCCATTATCTGACAAAAACTACTAGGAAAACTAGAAAACAGTATGGCAGAAAGTAGGCATAGATGAGTATCTCACACCATATGGTCAGATAAGCTGAAAATTGGCATATTATTTAGAAATAAAGGATGACATAAGCAAATTAGGGGAGCATGGGAGAAATTACCTTTCAAATTGCTGGATAGTGGAAGGGTTCAGGATTAAACAGGAGCTAGAGAGGTTCACATGATATAAAATGGATAATGTTGATTATATACAATTTAAGTTTTTGCACAAACTAAATCAATGCAGCTAAAATTAGAAAAACAGGAAACTGAGAACATCTTTGCAACATGTTTCTCTGATAAAGGTCTTTTTTAAAAATACATAGGGAACTAGATCAAATCAACAAGAATAAAAGCCTTTTCCTAATTGATATATGATCAAAAGATATGGGTAGCTAGGCAGTACAGAAGATAGAGTGCCAAACCTGGAGTCAGAAAGACTGAGTTCAAATCCAGCCTCAGACATTTACCAGCTGGATGACCCTGGTCAAGTCCACTTAATCCTGCTTGCCTCAGTTTCCTTATCTGTAAAATGAGCTGGAGAAGGAAATGGCAAACCACTCCAATATCTTTGCAAGAAACCTTCAAAAGGGGTCATGAAGAGGAGAGGTCATGATTGAAAATGACTACACAAGCAACAAAAGATAAGAAAAGGCAGTTTTCTGAGGAAGAAATGAAAGCTATGAACTGTCATATAAAAATTGTTGTATATATCAACAATAATTAAAGAAACGCAAAATAAAATACCCTTGAGGAAACACCTCACTTACAGACTGGTTAAAGTGACTGAAAGGAAAATAACAAATGCCGATATGGGAAAACAAGTACACTATTGGTAGAGCTGTGAACCTGCTTAACCATCCAGGAAAACAATTTGGAACTATAAGCAAAAGGCTATCTTACTAGGGTTATTCCTCAAAGAGATCAAGGAGGAAACATACAAAATTATTTATAGCAGCTCTTTTTGTGGGGCCAAATAATTGGAAACTGATGGAATGCTCATCAATAGGGGAATAGTTGGACAAGTTATGGTATATAAATGTGATGGAATACTTAATGAAAAAGGAAATGAAGGGGATGGTTCCAGACTTAGACTTATGCAAAGTGAAGTGAACAAAACCAGGAGAATGTTGTACATAGTAACCATATTGTAAAGATAATCAACTTTGAAAGACTTAGTAACTGATCAACAAAATTCCAACAGACTCACAATGAAACAAACATGTTATCTGCCTCTCAGATAGAGGACTGATGTATATATTGTATTTTCTTTTTCTTGCTATTTGTGAGGGGGGCATTAAGCCAAGGAGTGGGGGGAAGGACATGGCTAATTCTATGCTTCTCCTATCTATACATAGTTTTGTTTTTTTCTCTTTATCCTTGAGGTGGTGGGAAGGGGTGTTTGTCCTTTAACAAAATAAATCTTAAAAATCAGTTTCAAAAAAGGATATGAGGAAAGATGATTTCAGAGAATCCTACATAGAGTGTATAGTGAGAAACAGAACATTTATAAAAAGAAAGCATCGTAAAAATTTTTTTCCCGAAAGACTCAAGAACTCTGATCGTGGCTATACCAAACATAAGGATGTGTTGCTGGAAGGTCATAGTAATGATATGTCCATCAATGATAGTAATCACAACTAATTACTATAGTAATAGATAGGTGCAAACAGAGGACATCTGATGAAGCATGTTACTCACTTCCTAACAGAGAAGTAACAGATATAAGCTGTAGAGACATACATTTTTTATTTTTTATATGGCCCCTGTGGATCTGTTTTATTGACTTCTGATTACAGGGTTTTTTGCTTTCTTTTCCCTTTCTCTCAGTTAATTGATGGTGATAGTACTGATAGAGGTAGACAACTAATTACTATAAATTCAGAAAATAGATAATGGATAATACTTAAAGGAAATCTAAGTCATAAGAAGTAGCCAAATTATAGATCTTAATCTAATTTTAAAAAATAAAGTTAATGAACCAGAAAGGATTTTAGAAAAGTTAGAAATCACAGACCTCTGGAAATAGAAAGTACACATATTTCTTAGCACTGCACAATATTTTCATAAAACAAAAAAAACGCAGAAAGAGAAATATAAAACACATCCTTTACTGACTATGATGCATTATAAATTATATTCAATAAAAATCCATTGAAGAAGGGATTAAAAAACTAACTGGAGATGAAATAACTTAATACTAACAAATCACAGAAACAATGGAAAATTCCATTTAAGACAATGACAGTGATGTAACATAACAAAATATGGAGTATGTAGCCAAGGCAATCCTAGGAGGAAAATGTATATTTCTAAACAGTCATGACCAAAAGAGAGAAAGAAGAGATCAATAAACTGAATATGCAATTACAAAAATATGTTAAAAATAAAAACAAAGAATTTAATAATCCAATCCTAGAAATACATATTCCAAGAGCCCCCAAAAGAAAAACTCCAGGATCAGATTAATTACTAAATTAGTTCTATCACACATTCAAAGAACAGTTAATTCTGATATTACACAATTTGGGAAAAAAATGAAAAAGAAGGCACCCAATAAAATTCCTCAATGATACAAATAGGGTCTTGATACCTAAAACAAGAAGACCCAAACCAGAGAAAGAAAATTATATACACAAATCATTTCTTATTACAGTAAACAGTAGCTATCTAAGATCAAAATTTAGCATTTTATCTAACATGGATAAGCTAGATGCCTTTCAAATAAGATAAGGGGTAAAGTAATGATGTAATGATGTTATTTGCAATGCTAGAATGCTAGCTATAATGTTAACACAAAAGAAACTGATATTAAACAAAAACGATTTTTCCCCCCAGATGATAATAATGGTTTAGAGCACTCCTGTCAAACTGAAAAAGAAACAAATCTGGACAGGATGCTAATAGAAAACTGCAAATTAAAATTATCTATGTTGTATTGTATTTTTATTTATTTTGTTAAACATTTCCCAATTACATTTAAATCTGGGTTAGGGCTCCAAATGAGTTTTGACACTTAAGAGCACTTCGAGTCAACTTAACTGAAACAATAACCAGAAACACTATAGAATACAAAATAACACATAAATCATCACTTCTTCATATTAACAACAAAAACTTGGTGGGAAGAATGTTTAAAATATTAGGGAATCTACTTATCAAAACATATGCTAGAACTATATAAATACAACCACAGAACACGTTTTAGAGAAGTAAAGGCCTAAATAATTTGAGAAATAACTTTTCATGGCAAGTCAATATGATAAAAACAACAATAATGACTAAGTAATTTTATTTATTTATTTATTTTTATTTTTTCCAAATGCTTTATTAAACTTCTTGTTTGCATCATTCATTTCTACCAGATTTTGAGTTACAATTTTTTTCCCCATTTTTCCCCTACCCACCACCCCAGAATAGCAGTCCCACTAGATATCCCCTCATCCAATCTGCTCTCTCCCATATCTTCTCCCATACCCCCTTCGACTTTTCCATTAGGGCAAGGTGAATCTCTGTGCCCCAATGCCTGCACATCTTATCTCCCAATTACATGCAAAATAGTATTAATAATAGTATTTGTATATATTTGAAACATTTAATTTTAAAACTTCAAATTCCAGATCCATTCCCTTTGTCCCTTGTCACCCACTCCTGCTGGGAAGATAAGCAATTCAGTATATGCTGTACATGTATAGCTATGCAAAACATTACCATAGTAAATATATTGTAAAAGACTGGCTATATTTCCCTCCCACCCATCCCACCCCCCACCTGGTCCATTCCCTACTTTGATCCTGTCCCTCTTCAAAAGTGGGTGCCTCCAACCTCTCTTCCCCCCAGCACACCCTCCCCTCCATCATCTCCTTCCCCCTATTCTCCTACAGGGTGAGATATCCCATTTAGTATGTATGTCATTCTCTCCCTGAGCCAAATTCAATGAGAATATGGTTTTGCCTTTTTGCCTTCCTGTTCTTCCCCTCCCCTGCAACTACTTCCCCTTGCCACTTCTACATGAGATAGTTTACCCCCTCCTGTCTCTCCCCATCTTCTCTTGCCACCTTCCTCTCTCACCTCTTAACTTCTCCCCTTAAATATCATCCCTTCCCACCAAATTCAATCTATGCCCTCTATCCATGTATACCTGTAAACATAATATACACACATTCACATATGCATTCATATGCCCATATACCCTTCCTTCAATTATTTTCACACTAAGAAAGGTTTCAGCAGTCACAGTTATTGTTTTTCCATGTAGGAATGTAAATAGTTCAACTTTGATAAGTTCCTTTTGATTTCTTTTCCCTGTTTACCTTTTCAAGTATCTCTTGCTTCTTGTGTCTGAATGTCAAATTTTCTATTCAACTCTGTTTTTTTTCCTCAAGAATGCTTGAAAGTCCTCTATTCCACTGAATGACCATATTTTCCCCTGAAACAAGATACTCAGTTTTGCTGGGCAGGTGACCCTTGGCTTCAATCCCGGCTCTTTTGCCCTCTGGAATATCATATTCCATGCCCTTTGATCCCTCAGTGTAGAAGCTGCCAGATACTGTGCTATTCTGATTGTGTTTCCACAGTACTGAAATTGTTTTCTTCCTTGATCTGGGAATTCTGGAACCTGGCTATAATATTCCTAGGAGTTTTCTTTTGGGGATCTTTATCACGAGGTGATTGGTAGATTCTTTCAACCTCTATTTTGCTCTCTGGGTCTAAAACATCAGGGCAATTTTTCTTGAGAATTTCTTGAAGGATGATTTCTAGGTTCTTTCTTTCATCATGGCTTTCAGGTAGTCCAATAATTTTTAAATTATCTCTCCTGGATCTATTTTCCAGGTCAGTGGTTTTTCCCATGAGATATTTCACCTTGCCTTCTATTCTTTCATTTGTTTGGATCTGTTTAACAGCATCTTCATTTCTCATAAAGTCATTAGCTTCCATTTTCTCCAGTCTAACTCTGAAGGAATGAATCTCCTCAGTGAGTTTTTGAGATTCTTTTTCCATCTGGCAAATTTGGCTTTTTAAAGCATTCTTCTTCTCATTGCCCTTTTGGGCCTCCTTTGCCATCTGAGTTCGTCTATTTTTTAGGGTGTTATTTTCCTCAGTCAGGCTGCTGACTGTCATTTCATACTTTTCCTGCATCCTTCTCATTTCTTTTCCCAATTTTTCCTCCACTTCTTTTATTTGGTTTTTAAAATCCTTCTTAAGGTCCTCTATGGCCTGTAACCCACTCATATTTTCATTTGGGGCTTTTGGTGCAGGATTTCTGACCTCACAGTCCCCCTCCTGTTCCATGCTTTGATCCTCTTTGCCCCCAAAATAGAAGTCTAATATTGCATTTTTTCTGTTTATTTTGTTTCCTTTGCCTAGGCATGTTGCCACTTAATTACTTGACTTTTGGGCTTGGTGCCACAGTAGGACTCTGCCATCAGACAGGGGAGCTTCTGTCCCAAACGTTGGGGTCTTCTCAACTGCCAGAGGTATTAGTTGGGTGCCCTCCCTGAAGCCCCCACACACTCTGGCAAGCTGGACACACACCCCAAGACCTCCACCCCAGACCACAATCCAGATCCAAGAAGGTTAAAGCAAGAGCGATTATCCCCCAGACTGATAGCTGGATCCCCCTACAGTCTGCAGGCCAGGAGCTGAAGCTGCAAAATGGAGGCTGTGTCATGGCTCCTCAGCGGGTTCTTATCCCCAGGGGAAGAAGCTGTCACATTCCCAAATACTGGTCCCAAAGTCCATAGGGCACTAACCTCTCACTTTGTCTTAGGCATCTATGTGTTGGTAATTCTGGAAAAGCCACAGCTGCTTGTGTTCTGGGGTCCTTCCAGCCGGCTGCTGGACTGGGGCTAAAATCTCCAACTCATGGGTCCTGGGCTCTGCTGCCAGAGCACTGAGCTGGCTGCTCCCTGCCGGGCTGCCAGGCTGTCCTTAGTGGGAGGCTAGCTTCTCTGTGTCATTCTGTGGGTACTGGAGCTCCAGAGGTTGTTCAGCGTCCCACTTTTATGTAATTTTGAAGTGGTGTGGGCTGGAGGGCCATGGAAGTGCTGTTTCTACTCTGACATCTTGGCTCCGCCCCCAGTAATTTTATTTATCCAGTGTCATTCCAATCAAACTACCAAAAGGATTACTTCATAGAGCATGAAGAAAAGAATAATAAAATTAAAGAGGAGGAAGAAAAGGTCAAAGAATTTCAAGATAAATAATGGAAAAGGAAAAAAAAGGTTAAGAAGAGTGCCTAACAATACCAGATCTCTACTTCTAAAAAGCAGTAAACAATCTAGTACAAGTTAAAAAAAAAAAAAAGATGTTGATCAGCAGAACATATTGATGCATAAGATCCAGGAGAACTGAGTAACATAAATTGAAATTCTAAGATCCCCAACTAGTGCGGTTAGGGTCTCACTACTAGACAAAAACTGGTGGGAAATCTGAAAGGTAGTCTGGTAGAAATTAGGTACAGACCAATACCTAACACTATATATAAAAATAAACTTCAATGAATACATTACTTAGCTATAAAAGGTCATATCATAAACAAAATAAAGGATCACACAAGAAATTACCTTTGAGATTTATCCATCTCCAGTGAGAGAACTGATGAACTCTCCTGAGAAAGAACTGATGAACTCTGAATACAGATTAATAATACTTTTTTTTGTACTTTCTTTATGTTTCTTGCTTTTTATTACTGTTTTTAAACAACATGGCTAACATAAAATTATATTTTGCATAAGGAAAAAAATTAAAACGAGACAAAAACCATGATGATACTGATGAACAAAACTGAACTAAATCATTCAAACGATTTTTTAGAAATCTGGTTCTTTTCAGCACACATACACAAATATGCATCCCTTTTCCAACTACCTATCTAAGTGAGGCTGGATTTTCATCCTATATTTCACAAAAACGTTATCACAACAGACTTCTGAATGCAGAAGCAAATGAAAATCCAGATTTGAAACAAACAAACAAAAAGGGCAGGGGGAGTATGGCACTCTTCTCACATTTTGTTTTGGAAAAGTTATTTTTCATAAAAACGTGTTATTTGTTATTATTTGATAAAAATTTGTAAATTTTATCAGTTTTACTTCTAATAAGGAAAGGATGGAGACACATATATTATACTCTATAAAAGCTCTTCGGGGTCCTTAATAATTTTTAAGAGTGTA
Organism: Gymnobelideus leadbeateri; assembly: GCA_011680675.1. Classification (NCBI taxonomy): domain Eukaryota; kingdom Metazoa; phylum Chordata; class Mammalia; order Diprotodontia; family Petauridae; genus Gymnobelideus; species Gymnobelideus leadbeateri. The sequence goes on along the minus strand of WOXC01011460.1, from coordinate 19,459 downwards.
AGGGGATTCCAAGATCAAAAACTACTGTCTTAAAAAGTTACCTAGATCACGGAGACTTTAAATAATCTGCCCAGAGTGAAAAAAAAAATGTTTGTGGTTCTGGAGGCAATGGAGGTGGCAGAGCCAAGGTGGTGGAGAGTAAAGTCAGGGATTCACCTGAGCTCTCCCAAAGCAACACCTCAAGAAAAATTCTGGAGTGGCAGAACCAACAAAAGGATGGAGTGAAACAATTTTGCAGCCCAAGACAACTTGGAAGGTTGGCAGGAAAGATCTGACTCACTGGGGTGAGAGTGGAGAGCAGTCCAGCAACCCAGCAGTGTGTGGCTGCAGGGTAGCAGGGACCCTGGTCACAGTTCCAGGGCAGAGAAGAGTACTTGCCCACAGACCCACAGCACAGGCCAGAAGAGTAGGGACCACACCACATACCCTTTCATGCAGCAATACTACTACTGGGACTATATCCCAAACAGAAAAAAAAAGTGGGGAAAGGGCCTATTTGTACAAATATATTTATAGCAGTTCTTTTTTCTAGTGGCAAAGAATCTCCAATGGCTTCCTGTTGGTATGAAGTTGAAAGTCCTCAGTTTGGTACTTAGGGGTCCTCTACAATTTAACTGACCCATTTCCAAATTACTCAATCCCTGATCCTCAATTCAAGCCCAACTCAGGCAGAAATTTTCCCCAACAAACCTCATCAAGTACTTTGTTCTAGACCTAACACATCCAAATTACTACCTGCAGAAAAGACTTAGCACAGTGCCTGGCATATAGCAGGTGCTATATGAATGCTTATTCCTTTTCCCTGGTACAGTTATGAGTTTGTGACATCCCCATATCAGTCTGTAAACTGAGAGCAAAGACCTGTATATCTTATCCAATTTTGAATATGCTCTAACCCTAGTATATCGTTCTTCATGCAGTAAGTGCTTAATGTTTGCCACCTGGTAAGGTTTAAGAAGTCAACTTTAATTCCTTAGCCTTAATGAAAATGTTTCAACATTTAAGTTCCCATAAATTCTTCTAAAATTTTCCTTTTTTAATAGTCAGATTAAAAACCACCAACAGGTATATTTAAATATACAGTGGACAAGAAAAAAGACTCTTAAAAAGCAGTGAACTTGTCACAACGCATTTTTTTTAAAGAAACATATTATCTCTAACAAGACAGTAACAAAACTCTATTTGTGGACCCTTTGCGTATGTTTTCTTCTCAACATTTAAAAAATGTTTTATCGATAATCTTTTCTGGGCATATCTATCATTACCCACTAATCCTTTTAATTTTCCTCCTTCTACTTTGGACATGACCCTATCTCCCAAAAAAATTTTATTATAACTCACTTTGAAATAAAAATGTTCTTTGCATCTTAAGGGCCTGGCTCCTCTGGGCTGAAAGCGATACCCAAGTACTGCTGTAGCACAAGTTAGGTGACTGTCCCAGGGTCACACAGCTAGGAAGTGTCTGGGGCCGAACTGCACTCCCGTTTCCCTGACCCCAGGCCCGGAGCTCTCTCATCCACCCAGTCACCTCCCAGCTTCCTAAATCACTTTCGTTTTGCCGGCGCAAGTCAAAGGAGCCAAAGCAACTAGGGAGAAAAAGCCGAGTCTGAGGCCGTGAACTAAATGCTTAAACGTGGGCCTAGCGCTCGGGGGTCACAGCGTCACGAGGAATTGCACTGAAGGAGGCAAACACAAACGCAAAGAAAACACGCGCGACACACGTGTGCACACAAGCACACAGACAAGCACGCGCGCGGCGGTACCTGCAATCCAAGACACGCTGACAAAGGAGTTACGGGCCAGAGGGGAAGTTTCCTCCCGGGCCCGTCCTCCCGCTGTCCGGCATCCCCGGGGGAAACCCCCGGAGTCTGGGGCGCGGGGCCGGCGCGGTATGGCCTAGGGTGGGCCCAGGGCGCACGGAGGGGGCCTCACCTCTTCCTCTCGAGCTCCCGCCGGACTTCTCTGTCCTCGAGGTTATCCGAAGTCCAGGGGTCCTCTTCCTCCTCCTCCTCCTCGGTCACTGCCCGGGACCGCACCTTCACTACCTCCCCGAAGAAAGTAGCCGCCATCTCGCCCGCAGGACCCCGGCCGCCGGCTTCCAGCGGGCCAGCGCCCCGCCCCCTCAGGCTAAAAGCTCAAACCCCTCCCCGCCGTGCGAGGGGGGGAGGGGGAGGAGCGCTAACGCCGGCATCGCCAGAACTCCGCCCCCAGAGACGCGAGAGGCTCCAGCTGGAGAAGAGGAAGCCGCTCCCAGAGGGCTGGGCCGTGAGGCGAACTGCGCAGGCGCCCCTCCCCGCCAGCCCGGAAGAACTCTGCCTCGGCCCGCCTCCTGTAGGCCTAAACTTCCCTGCTGCTCTCGGGGTCGTTACGGTACCTGAGCTGACTGCCCAGGACTCCTTCCAGGCCTTCCCAGCCTGAAGAAACGGAATAGCAGGATCCGATTAAATGTTCCGCACAGTATTGTTGAATTGGCCTAGACTACCTCGAAGGGCAATGCGCCCCCTCCCCCGCCCCCTCCCCAGCACACCTGTGCCCTTCAAGGCAACTGAATGCGCCTTAAAACAAAACAAAAAGCAAAACTAATATTTTATTTCTTCCCCAGTTACGTGTAAAAACAAAGTTTTTAGCATTTGTATTTTTTTTTAATTTTGAGGTCCAGATTCTCCCCTCCCCCCATTTCACTGAGAAGGCAGGCAGTTCGACACGCAGAACATAGCTCCCTGCTGGCCGCGCTGTGAAAGAAAACACGTCAGGAAGCGTTCTTGGATCCGCGTCCAGACGCCGCTAGTTCTTTCTCGGGAATAGACAGCATTCTGATCTCAAGTCCTTCAGAATTGTCTTGGGTCTTGTATTGCTGAGGACAGATGGGCCACGGACAGCTGGTAATCACACAAAGTTGCTGTTAATGCACATATACTATGTTTTCCTGGTCCCACTTTGCGTCACTTCGTATCATCATCAGTTCATCAGTTCCAGGTTTTTCTGAAAGCTTCTTGCTTGTCATTTTTTTTATAGTACAACATTATTCCGCTGCAGTCATATACACTGTCTTGTCCAGCCGTTTCCCTATTGGTGAGCATCCCCTCGATTTCCAATTTTTTACCACCACTAGAAGAGCTGCTAAAAACGAGTATTTCTAGGGAAAGTTATACAAGGGATTTTTCAGTTAGAAAAGAGAGAAGGCTCTGAGGAGATCCTCTGATTCATTGGTGAGTTCCACATCCAGTCTCAATAGAATGATACCATTGGGCCCTGCTGTGACATTTACCTTGCCCCACCCCCATATTTGTGTAAGGAAATAGGTCTTCCTAAGTTGTTGCCCAAGAGCTTGAAGTTTATCCCATAAAAGTGGAATTTTCTGGGAAATTTCAATTCATATTTTCATCTCACAATTTAGTATTTCATTTTCTTTGCATAGCTCTTTAAGGTTTACTAAACTCTTTACAACCTTATGATTTAACCAAGTTGCTACTTAGATTAAAACACTTCCCAAATCTTTGGAATCCCAGAGTATTAGATACTATTATTTTCAAAATTGGGATTCCTCACAGAATTTTGAGCAGATAGCCTGATCATATCACATACAAATGGGTCTGAAACAACTTGCTTTACTCTTGGAAGATTATCTGTCTTTCAGGAAACTACTGAATCAAAGAACGAGAAGACTTTATAAAATGTTTAATTCCACTATAATACTTCCCCTAAAAGGCATAATAAAAAATGCTGGACTTTATTTTTTTCCTTTTGTGAGGAACAATGTATCTTCCTAAGCATAGAAGGAAAAAGTCTCTTACTTTTTACTTTGTAATTTCTAGTATATTAATATTAATAATTAGTAATATAATAACCAACAATATTAGTTATATATAACATATATAAATATACTATATTGTAATATAGTAATATAATAACCAATAAATTACTAATAATTAGTCACTAATTATTACTGAACCAACACAAATACAAAGAAATTTGTAGCAGCTCTTTTTGTTACAGCTGAAAATTAAAGGAACGTCTAAATTAGAATAACTAGCATTTACATATTCTTTAAAGTTTGCAAAGCACTTTACACATCCCCATTTCATCCCCACAATCCTGTGAAGTATGAGCTATTATTTCTATTTTACAGAGGTTAAGTGACTTGCCTGAAGTCACAGGTGTCAGAGGCAGACTCCAAGTTTAATACTATCTACTGCACAAATGTAGTATATTATTGCAACCAAAGTCAAAGAGATGGTTTTGGAGAAACCTATAACAACTTGTATGAAGTAAGTAGAACCAGGAAAATCATTTTTGCAATAATCATACTGTTGTAAAGACAGAAAACTTTCAAAGACTTAAGAACTGATCAATACAATGACCAACAGATTAGTGATGGATTTAAGCTGTGGGATAAGACATTTTTAGACATGGCCAATGTGGGAATTTATTTTTCTTGACTAAGTTCATGTGTCAAAAGATTTTTGTTTTTTCGAGGGAGGCCAGGGATAGGGAGGGGAGCAAAAAAAAGAAGAAAGAAAGAAAGAAAAAATAAGAAAAGAATTGCTGAAGCATTTTTAAATGCACAGAAGAGAACACAAAACAAGGCCAGACTCACTGACATACAAGACAGTTCTGAAATTTGAGTGTTAAATTTATTATGTGTTTAGTAATTTTTCCAGTTGTGTCCAACTCTTCATGACCCCTTTTTGGGGTTTTCTTGGCAAAGATGCTAGAGTGGTTTGCTGTTTCCTTTTCCAGCTCATTTACAGATTAGAAAAGTGAGGCAAGCAAGGTTAAGTGACTTGCCCAGGGTCACATAACTAGCAAGTGTCTAAGCCGATATTTGAATTCAGGAAGAGACTCCTGTCCCAGTTCTCTATCTAATGTGTCACTTAGCTGCCTTTGATTTTATTATATATCATTTGCACTTTCATTGTTCTTCTATGTGTGTGGAAATGTTAATTTTATTCGGTGTGTATGAGTCCAAATGTTAAAAAGGTAATTAAAAAAAGAAAATAAGCTGGTGGTCACCTCATATTTGCCACATAATTTCTGTTTCCATTTCAAAAGCAATATTGGGGGCTCAGTGAAAAAAAATCCATGTGTTTGTACTCCGTTGCTTTATACCTTGCCACCTTCCCTTTTGCTAGTCGTGAATAAGGCCTTGGATTCAGTACTAAGACACAAAAGAGTGGAATAGCCAGATTATAGAGCAAGAAGAGGTCAGAGATCATTAATGGAAAGAGTTCAGACTCTGGAGTTAGAGGGCCTGGCTCCCCAATCCTTTTTCTGATGCTTACTACCTGCATGACCTTGTGCATGTCACTGAACCGCCTAGTCCTCAATTTTCCAAAAAAAAAAAAAGGTATGGTGTTAGTTTTCTAACAGTAACATGAGGAGGTTAGAATAGATAGCTTCTGGGGTCCCTTCCAGTTCCAAATCTATAATCGTTTGATCTGGTTGAGTTGCCTCATGGTGTAGATCTGGAAACTAAGGCCTAGACAGTCAGTAAATAAACATTTCTTAAGCACCTACTATGTTCATTGCGAATGCAAAAAAACGGTAAAAGACAATCCCTGAGCTGGAGGAATTCATGATCTAATGAGGGAGACAAATGCAAATAACCACATACAAACAAGCTAAATTGAGGATAGATTGGAAATAATCAACAGAGGGAAAGCATGTGAATTAAGAAGGATCAGGAAAGATAGAATTTGTAGTAGAAGATAGAATTTGAAGTCAAATTCTGGGACACTTATGTATATTATGCTAATTTTGCTTTTATTTTTAGCATCCCTCAATTAATGATTGGGAAGATTCCCTGTTTACAGGCTTCCTTGACCTCTTACAAAATGACTTCTCCTGTCTTGGACGAGGATTGCTTCATGTCCCTATTCCTTACACACTGAAGGAGGAAATTTTCCTTCAAGGGTTCAGTAACGTTCTTGTGAGAACCAGGAGCCAACCTTGAAAAATATAAATTCTTCAAGGGTTCAGTATTGCCTGAAGAAGTGTCAGTCCGTTAGGGGATTTCCTGGGTTTTCTGTTACCACTTATTGCTAGTCAGTCACACTTAAACACAGATAGGAAAACAAACAAACAGCCTCAGCTTTCCCAATAATGTGGGGCTTATGTGACTCAAAAGAGATTTGGGGCAAGAGGGGTTGGGTCCACGGTTGTAGTCCTTCATGGAAAAAGCTTCACGTGGCAAATTCCACTATTGAACTATTAGGGTTTTTCCCTGGATTGCTATTTCAGAGACAGTTCTCTTTTCCATCCCTTCATGGGTCACCAGCTGTTACAGTCAAGGTAAACCGAGGCACAAAGTTCCAAGCATGGTCAACTTATTAGTAAAGCATGGATTTACCAATCAATAGAATCTGAGTTTTCTCAGCAAAAATTAAGATGCTGAACGAATGGAACAGCTCCTTTTTTATAGTTTTTGGGGAGTACAGGACAAAGAACAGGCAATGGTAACTGGTAATCTGTAATGATTATACTGTTAGAACTTCCCCTTCTTCCCCGGGGGAGCAGGACAGTGGAGTTACACAACCAGCCAATTAGAAGGATTTCTCAAGCCCCAAACTGCTTATAATAGTGACCCTTTGTGAGTGAACTCTAGATGAATTTGGAGATTCCCATAATTGCCAGAAACCACAGAACCAGCCTTGGATCAGCTTAACCCTGAACAGAAGTTGTAGACTTGAGACGTTGCTCGGAACTTTCTAAATATCCTGCTTTCTAGTTTATTGTGTTCACAGATGTCTTCTCCCTTAATCCCCCCTGCTCCCCACTTGAAAGCCTCTAGAAACTATTAATATCTCACCTTTTTCTATATCCTTTTTGAGCAGCTGAGAACTCTGTCTTACTTTTTCTCTCTCCCTTCCCTTGAAAGGTTTCTCTTGCAAGTTCTTCTCAGACAATAAATGCTTTGTAATTTGTATTTGGGCCCTGGGTCTTCCTTTAACAGCAGGGAACAAGATTTTGATATCTGTAGCGGCAAGCACCCCAACATCCCCAGGGCGGCTGCCAACACAGGTTCTTAGATCTGCTTTTGTAAAGGAAAGCAACTCAGAATGGGTTAACAAGCTTACTTTAATCAAACAAACGTATATTACCTAGTTCAGGGGGAAAAGGTCAGCACCCTGAACTTCAGAGTATACAGACGGATCAAACAGACAGGCTTCCAAACTGTCCAACCATTATATCAATACCAAATCACAGTTACCAGAGAGGGAAGCATCAACATCTGGGCTTTCTATAGGCAATGGTAACATGGGCTCTGTAATGATTATACTGTTAGAACTTCCCGGGGGGAAGCCGGGGGTGGGGGGTGGGGGGGGCTCTCAACGGCTGCCTAGAGTCTCATCTAATCAAATCACACAACACTTCTCAAAGTAAAGCCTCCCATCAGGGCTTATATAGCCTTCCCCTGGCTCATAGAATGTAACCACCCTCTTGACCCATTGCCCAATCCCACAGCATCAAGGTGTGGTCATTCCTGAAAAACAAGCCTCCTACCACAGGCTCCATGTGACCACATTCAGCCTATTAGGGGACAGAGCATATTTTCAAATTAAAGAAGGTTCTCAGAATCACTTAAGCCAATCAAAGGGCCTAGGGGCAGGGAAGATCTTAAAATCTGCATTTCCATTACAATATCATGAATGTTGAAATCAATATGACTGTTACATAGGGAAATATGTTTCACATGACTAACTTGTAATAACCTATATCAAATTGCTTGCCTTCTCAATGTGGGGGAAGGGAGAGAATTTAGAACTCAAACATTCTAAAAAATGTGTTAAAATTGTTTTTATATATAATTGGGGAAAATAAAATATTAAACTAAAAATATGATTGGTTACAGATCTGAGGTGTAAGGGACAAAATGATTGATTGTAAATTGGGAATGAGGGACTAACAACCCCCTCCATCCCTTCTGTGACTAAGAAAAGTTCATTGTTTGAGTTCACCTGCAAGTTTAGAAATGGACCAGACTTCTTTGGTTAACAAATCAGACATCCTTGAAGATGGTGTACCAGACTCCCTAGGGTCTACCTGCATCCCTGAAGGATAACAGATTTCCTTGAGATCATAATAGAACAGTGATTAGTGATTCTAAACTTAACTCATTACAAGCTAGCTGAATATCTGAACTAAATTCAGAGACAAAGAACCATGACTTTGGCAGTAACAGGACAAAATCAAGTAACTGTAAATAGGATCAATTAAAAAAAGGCAGAATCAATCTGATTATTTGGGATGCATCCACAATTAGGAGGCATGCTGTGGATGATGATCCAGTAAAGGAGGCTGGAAAGGAATGGTCAAACAGGTAGGAAGAAAACCAAGAAAGAGTAGAATAATGAAATCCCTTAGAGGAAAAAGTCTCCAGAAACATGGTCATATTCATTAAATGCTACAAAGAAGAGCAGTTAACTAGGAGAAAAGGCCAACAGATTCATTGACTTATGATTAACTTAGGACTTTGAAAATGACAATTTAAGGTGAGAAGCCAGAACATGGAGGATTTAGGAAGAGTGTGAGAGGACAGGAAGTGAAATCAATGAATAGAGACTGCTTTTTCAAAGGAAGGAGATAGATGATGATAGTTTGCGGGGATGGTAGGATCAAGCTAAGAATTAGAGGGGCAGACATTATACACAGACCAGGGAAAGACTGAAGACTGGAGGAGAGGATGATTGTGGGGACAGTCTGCCAGAGAGGATGAAGAGTACACGTAAAAGGATCAGCTTTGGCAAGAATGGCCATCCGTTCATAAGAAACCAGACTAAAGCTGGCACTGCATTGTGTTCCAATTCAAAGTGATGTGTTAATTTGTTTAGGAGGTTTCCTGTAAGTGGCCTACCTTTCCTAACCTAAGGGCCAGCCTTAGGTTGTATTCTCAGGGGGGACTGAAGAGACCAGAGGCCAGGGAGAGGAACAACTTATAGTTTACTCTAAGGAAGGGCCCACAGGCAGCCGTGGGGAAGAAGAAAGCTGGCTCTCTCTCTCTCGCTCTCTCTCTCTGGAGAGAGAGAGAGAGAGAGAGAGAGAGAGAGAGAGAGAGAGAGAGAGAGATAAGTAGCTATTAACTTGACTGTAGACAATTTTGGAAGGGAGGAGTTCTGCTATTCACTTTTTATTGTTTAGAAGGCAAAACAAGATTTAACTAGATCTAGGAGATGTTAAGTTAGCCTATTCCTTTTGACCAGTTAGTTGACTAGCATTTATTAAGCACCTATTATAGGCCAGACTCTGTGACCATAGTATGTTTGGTAAAATATATATGAACTTGTTTGAATTTTTTTTTCTCTCTCTACTATGAGAACATAAATCGTATATAGGGTTTGGGGAGGAGACTCTCAAATGTTCTGATTTGTGGTACTTCAGCTGTCATTTTAAATTGAAAAGTAAGTAGCCTTGAAAGGAAAATAAACATTTATTAGCTTTTTAGGAGGAAATGTGTATGAAAACAAAACACTTTTTATGGATTTTCACCTGAGAACATTGAGCATTAAAATAAGAAAATTAGTTTAAAGTTTCAGATTAACATATTATTAAAAGGCTTCATATTTTCATACAATTACATACTTAAATAGGTGCCTATTTGCACAATTCTTCTCAATATAGAGAAACTAAGGTCATTGTTTTCTTTCCTCTTCCTAACAGGCATAAGACCCCTGATGCCCAAGTACCTGCTGGTTTCCATTTAGGCTTCTTTCTAGTACGTTATGAGGAGTCTTATTTCCTATATCCTGTTTCAGTGACCCAGTGCTTTCTCCAGGGCCCTCTCAGGGTGTGCTGGAGGCAGCTCTTATCAGCTCATGAGAACCAGCTCTTAAATTTTAGTGTGAGTATTTTACCCCTTGGAAATAAGCAAATACTACAAATCAGAGGTTGGTTTATAGTTTTATTGATTGTTTAGACTTAAGAAAATGCTGGAGAAGATGTTAATAAGGTAAATTAAACAGAAATATATCATGCATACATTTTTTTTGAGAGCTAGTTGTCAAACATTTACCAGAACACTCAGTCTGATATCCTCTAGGAGCAAGACCTCCTTCTGCCTCCCTCCAAGTTTTATTTCAGGAAAAACAGTACACATTGACTTTCCTGTGATTAGACTTGGCTTCCATACATTTTTCTGCTTCTGGGAGCCTCAGAGGACAAAATATTGCCATCTGCCACCAAACTGAACCTTACAAAGGATTTGTACAGTCTAATCTAGGTCCTTAAGTGTGGTCCTTTGACTGAATCTAAACGTCACAGAACTAATTCCTTTAATAAAAGGATTTGTTCTGTAATACTTGGACTCAGTCAAAAGGCTGCACCCAAGAACTAAAAAAGCCACATGTGGCCTTGAGGCCACATGTTCCCCACCCCAAAAACCCATGCCTTCCTCAGTGAATGTTTTTCTGAATCTGATATATTCATTGGTTAGCAAACTGGACTCACTCAATGGTTAAAAAGTCATGTACCCATATTTTGCCCCATCTGAGTAATTTTGAACCTACACTGATGACAAACCACTGATTACATTGAACCACTGACTACAAACCCTGTTGTTCATCCCCAACTCACCTATGCATTTCAACCATACTCTTCTCTGCAAGGTTCTACTCTGTCTGCTTGTCCCTTCCACTGTATCTTGCTCCATAATGAGAAAACTTCCTTTCATCTTAAAACTTTCCCTTTCTTATTTTTTCCATCTCCTAGCTCTCACTGAGACCTGACTTCTTCCTGATTACTACTTCCCTTGACACTCTTTACAATACTGGATATTGTTTTTCTCATACTCCTTATACTCCTTATTCCCAACTCACTGTTAGGAAAACTGGAATACTCCATGCTCCCCATTGCCACTGCCAGACTGTCCCTTCTCTAAGCAACATTTCCTTTGAGGTTTATGTTTTCCAAATTTATCACCCAATACATATTCTGGTACCAGGCTATTATCAGTCAACTCCCAGGATATTTAGTGTTTGATTCAACAGTTTTTCTCATATTAGGGGACTTCAGCATACATTCTGATGTCACCTCAAATACCCTAATTTCCCATTTCCTAATTCTACTCATAGGGTAGGTCTATAACCTACCCTTCCATTCTAAAGAGATATTCATATAGTTGATTTTGCCATCACCTATAAATCTCCCACTTTATTATTTATAAATTCTGAAATTTCTTTACTTGATTATAATTTTTTATAATTCCATCTTTCTTTTTTTTTTTTAAAGCAATTGGGGTTAAGTAACTTGCTCAAGGTTACACGGCTAGTCATTATTATTATTTATGCGTGGGTGCTCATTTTCTGAGGCCGGATCTGATCTCGGGTCATCCCAACTCGGAGGCCGACGCTCTTACTCACTGCGCCTCCTAGCCGCCCCAATTCCATCTTTCTTTATGCAAGTATGACCCATAAACTTGTTCTTTACTTTGATTTCCCTCCTCCCCTTATTTTTTCCCAGGCCCTCATCCCTACACTGTTTACACCTTCTTCCCTTTCCTATAAACCCCTCAGTGAGGCAGTTAAAATATTTGATTTTGCACTGTCCTCTAGTCCCTTGCCCCCTTACTCTATCTCCAATTATGCCTTGCTGAGTCCCAACCTGAGCATGACTTAGTGTGCTTGGGGAACAAAGAGGACACATGGAAGTTGTTATGAAGATAGAACTCACAAGATTTGACCACAAATTGATTACATGGAATAAGTGAGAGTGAGGAACTGAAGATGGCACTGAAGTTTAGAGCCTAGGTGAAAAGGAGGACAGTAATGTACTTCATAGTAATAGCAAAGTTGAAAAAAGGGCAGGGTTTGGGGAGAAAGAGTATGAGTTTGAGAAAGAAAGACAAACAGGATTACTTGGAAATCTACAGATTGTTTTAATTATAAGCTTAAAAAAGAAAAGCAAACTGTATTTAATAGAGACCTATACAGTTTAGTGTACAATTTTCTTTTTCTTTTCTACTATGTATATTCACATACCAATTATAAGAAAAAAAATTAAAAGAATGTTTTCTGACGATTCGTATATTTGGACCACATATGGTTCTCCAGTATTAGGTCAGCTTCTCTTCTACAGTGTGTACAGATTGATTTTGACATAAACAGCTGGAGATACACAAAATTAAAGCCTGATTACTTCTTGGGAGATTGGATGTTTTAAAATTAGAATTGGTAAGTCTTGCCTAGTATCTGTCTTGCAAGGCTTTTCCAACATTAAGTAAAGCCAAACACATTTTGTTCAGCATTTTCCTTTTCAAATGATCCATTTAGATTTTGAATGAGATTGAATATTTTCAATTCTAAATTTTTATATTTTGATTTTTCCAATTACATGTAATAACAATTTTTAACTTAAAAAAAATTGCATTCCACATTCTCTCCTCCTCCTTCCAAGCAATTTGATATAGATTATACATGCAGAGTCATGAAAAGCATATTTCCAAATTAGCCATTTTGTGAAAGAAAACACAGACCAAAAAAAGAAAAATAAAGAAAGTTAAAAAAAAGTATGCTTTGATCTGCATTCAGTCTACATCAGTTCTTTCACTGGAGGTAAATAGTATTTTAAATCACAAGTCCTTTGGAATTTTCTTGAATCATTGTGTTGCTCAGAATAGGTAAGTCATTCATAGTTGATCATTGTACAATATTGTTATTATTGTATACAATGTTCTCCTGGTTTTGCTCACTTAACTTTGCATCAATTTATATAAGTTTTTCTGAAACTATCCTGCTTGTCTTTTTTATAGCACAGTAGCATAACATCACAATCATATACTGCAACTTGTCCAGCCATTCCTGAAATGATGGGCTTTCCTTCAATGTCCAATTCTTTGTCACCACAAAAAGAGCTGCTATAGATATTTTTGTACAAATAGGTATCGTCATCAGAGAAGGTGTTGTAGCTCAAAAGAAATGAGAGATGCACAAATTTAGAGAATACACCCTAAATGTTCATATGGATTATTATTATTACTTCCTTTCAGTCAAATAAATTCCTCCTTCTTTTCTTCCCTTTTAATTAGTCATGTTCATTACTTTTTAAAATTTCATTTTTTACTATCCTTTCCAAAAAGGATTTCTCTCATTCTCTTTATTATCAATCCTTTTTCTGTTTACTCTAGACCTTCATTCTCTGATTCAGGATCCCTATAGTTATTTAGTCTCTCTCTTTTTTCTGTATTCCTTATACAATCAAAACTTCTGAGTTATCCATTCTATATCTCTTCTAGGCTCTCCCTTCTATGCAGTTTCTGCCACTACCTTGTAGAACTTGACAGATCGATTTCCCTTTTTTGTTGTGCCTCAGTCCCAGAACAATGATATTAATTTCAGGTTTTAGAGAGGACATTGTTCCCTGGTAGGAACCCTCCACTGCCATATCCCTAATTATGTGGTCCACCACTGATTACCCTCACCTGTTTATCTTTCCCCCCCTGTTTACTTCAAAACCTCCTCCCTGAGTCCATTCTCTCCCACTCTTCCAAGTGCCACTTGCCCCCAAGAATTCTACCTACCCTGCCCTCCTGAGATAGGACAAAATGACATTTCAAACATCAACTCCCTCAGGGTCACACCCAGTGCAAAGTTTCCATCTCCCTTCAAAGACCATCTCTCTTCACTTTAAGAATATTTGTCAGTAAGACCCCCTCCTACCACCAAAGCAAGATTTCTTTCCTTTCCTCCATTTTCAATCCTTTCCCCTCCCATCACCTACTCCTCTCTAGGCTCTTCCCTTTCTAAGACCATAAGGGTCACCTTGCCCTCATTGCCATCCCTTGATTTGACCCCAGCACATTCTTCCCCACCTTTCAGGTATCCTCCTATGTAATCCCACAAAAACATCAATTCACCTGTAGGCAAGGTTCTGTCCATAATGCCCACTTTTTCCACTGTTACCTCCACCAATATTCTGTCTTCACTCCTACCTCCTTTTGTACATTTAGAAAGAAGTTTCTCACTGGTCTTTCTGCTATTACTCTGTTGCTGTCCTTTCTTGACGCATTTATTTACTTCTGCATTTCTGTTGTTTGAGAAGCAAATAATTCTTTAGTTCTAGTTTTCTTTCTAAAAATGTTTCAAATGCCTCCTTATTAAATATAAATCTTTCTTCAGGTATGGTTAATCTCAGATTTGCAGGGAAGGTCACTCTGAGCTGCATCCTGAGCTCAGCTGCTCTTCAGAATACATTATTCTATTCCCACTTATATTTTCTAGAGCCTTGTGGCTAGTAGGGAACACTCCCTCTACGACAGCCAGAACCAAGTACTAGGGCAGTTCTGGAGTAGCCTGGTCTGTGTCTGGTCTGGGCTACCATAATTAGGACCAGGCAGGCCCTGCTTATACCATTCAGTTGTGAAGACCAACCCAAGTGAGGGCTCCTCAAATATATACTGAAGTGGATGAGATGAGCAAACCAAGGAAAAACCCAAACCACCATCAAGAAATACCTGGTTTTGAGAAAGACTGAGGGGTTAAGCCCTAAGATGGACAGGGAACCCATAAAAAGTCCAAGCAAAGCCTCAGAGAATAAAAGAGTTCTGACCACAAATGCTGATGGAGAACCTGAAAGAAATGATATTAAAAATTTAGAATGGAAAAGCTAGTGAGGAAAGAAGAGCTATGAAATTAATACCTGAGAACAGATGGTGGAAAACCTCCCCTAGGAACCAAATGCCCAGAAAATTAGACAGAAGTCAGTGACTCAGTAAGACAAGAACTACCAAAACAAAATCAAAAGATTAAAACAGAAAATATAAGAAATATAATTGATCATGCCATCACCCACTTCCTTATTCATGAACTCGGAAATTTCTTTATTTAATCACAACCCATTGTCATTCTATATTTCCTTCTGCCACATAATCCTTACCCAATCATATTTTTCATCCTTACCATGATTTCCAATCCCTCCACCCCTCATTTCTTTTACAGGTCATCGCCTCATGGACTAACTATACTTTCCTACTTTCCTACTGTCCCCATCTTGATTCCTTAGAGAACCAGTTCAATGCTACACTGTCTTTTTCTTGAGTCATTTCCCCCCTTATCCTATTTTGGTTCTTGCCCTGACAAGACTCAACCCTGGATTACTCCTACAACCCCCATACCTTTGCTCTTATTCATGTGCTGCTGTACAATGCTAGAGAAATCATGAAATGTTGACTGGGTTCTCTACAAATGTACATCACATAATGCCAAGTGGGCATTCACTGTAGCAAGACAATCCTTTAATTCCTTCTTAGTTCCCGATCTCACAAAGGCTTTTCCAGATATTTTCTTCCCTCTTCAAATCTCCCATGGACCCCCTTCTATTTTCCCTTCTCCCACGTCTCCTCCTTCACCCCTGTCTCACATGAAGAGGTGTCTCTCCTTTACATCTATAGTTGATTTCAGTTTGTTCTGTCTTCTTTAGCATATTGCCCCTCTATCAGTCCCCACTTCCTCACTAATCTTTAAATCTCTTCCCAGTTCTTGAGTTCTTCCCTCCTGCCTACAAACATTTGCAAGTATCTCCCCTCCCCACACTTCAAAAGGCCCTCACTGAATTATCCATCCCCATTAGTTGTAATTCTGTATCTCTCCTCCCTTTCATGGCTGACCCCTTTGAGCAATACATCTACAACTGATGCCTTCAGTTACTGTCCTCGAATTCTCTTCTTCACTCTCTGCAGACTGACTCCCAGCCTCATCACTTAACTGCAACTACCCTCCTACCAGTGACCTCTTGATTAAGCCAAATCCAATGGCCTTTTCTCAATCCACACTGTTGATCACTCTCTTCTGCTTTCTACTTGATACTCTCTTTAGGTATTTATGGCACTTTTCTCTCCTGATTCTCTTTATTCATGGGTCTTCTCAGTTTCATGTTTGTAGTTTTGTGTTTACTTATCTTTGAAGTAAATATATCTATTATAAAAACGATTTGTTGTTAATTATTTAAATGCCAGTCTCTAGAGGCTAATGGGTGATGGGAGACCATAACAGAATGGGGCTTGAAATAATAGCAGTAGAGAAGAGACCCTTTAGTGGCTAGAGGGGCTGAACCCCAAGGGAAGATTTGGCCAGCACCAGAGTGCTGGTGTTGAATATACCACCAGACTTCTGTTTTGGAATTATCTGCATTATCCTAAACTCTTGCCCCCACATATTTGGTCAGTTGTCAAATCTTGCCAATTCTAATTCACAATATATCTTACATCCTGCCCTTTCTCTTCATTCACACAACTACCACCTTAGTTCAGGCCCTCATTACCTTTTGCCTGGCTTATGGTAACAGCCTTTCAATTGGTCTCCCTTCCTTGTCTCTCAGCATTCCAGCCTATCTTATACATTGCTGCCATAATTATTTTTGTTAAGCACAGATCTGATCATGTAACTCTTACATAACCAACTCTAGTGACTTCCTATTGCCTCTAGGAAAAATATAAACCACCTCATTTAGCTTTTAAAGCTGTGTACAGCCTGGCACCAACCTACCTTTTGAGCTGTATTAGACATCATCCACCTGTTCCCACTGCCCCTCCCTGAACTCTGTTATCCACTTGAACTAGCCTTCTCTCTCTGTTCCTTACTTATAACTCCATCTTCAATTGTCGTGTCTTTGTACTCTCCATGCTCTCCATGTCTAGAATATACTTCCTCCTTACCTCTACCTCATAGAGTCTCTCTCTTGCTTTAAAATGAAGATCAGATACTATATTCTGTATGAAGCTTTTTCTGGTTTCTCCAATAGCTAGGATCCTCTCTCATAAACCATTTTGCATTTTACCACTTTATGTGCAAATGTATTAACTTAATATTTATTCCATATATATTTTATATATACTTCTTGTCTCCTGCATTAGAATGTAAATTCATTGTAAGAACTGGTTCAGTCTTTGTAATTGTATACTATCTAACACAATGCTTAGTACATAATTGGTACTTAATAAATACATGATTGATTGATTGCTACCAAGGCACTCCTTACATGTACATGCATGTATAGATAGATATATAGATAAATAGATACAAGGCATTATTTACAGAAATAAAGGAAAACAACTAATTTGGGAGAAATTAATTTCTCAAGTGTGTATTGTGCTAATATAATACAATTATGATGTTGCTTAAATCAATTTGTAGATTCAAATGCTGTAGCAATCTACTTTGTAGGACTACAAAAATAATAAAATTCACCCAGAAGAACAAAAGGTCAAAAATCTTAAGGAAAAGAATGGAAAATGAGTGGGTAGGAAGGGGACTGACCTTAAAAAGTGCTATAAAATAGTAATCATCAAAACTATTTAGTAGTGTTAAAAAGAGGAATAGTTAATCAGTGGAACAGATTAGGTATTTAAGATTCAGAAGCAATTGAAGAAAATAACAGTGTTCAGGAAGTCTAAGGAATAGAACTCCACATTAAAACTGTTGGGGAAATAGGAAAACAGTTTGGGAGAAATTAGGCTAGAGTCTAGACCAAATTCTTTTGAATAAAACATTAGTAAATGTCATACATCCAAAGTATACATGAACTAGATATAAAATAGACAACTATTAAACATTTACTTTTTCTCTTTCCTGTCCCTTACACCTAAATAAAAACAATATCTTTGTAATTAATATGTAAAACCAAGCAAAATAAATATGTCATTAAAAAAACACTTAGAAAAGCAGGGAAGGAGATCCCTTTTGCAACTATGGATAGGAAGACATTCTTGATGAAATAAGGGATTTAAGAGATTACAGAAGATTAAATGGATGTATTTTGATTACATAAAATTTAAAAGCTTTTGTCCCCCCAAAAAGATCAATAAAGTTAGAATTAGTAAGATATTTTAGATTAGGGGCAGACTGACCCCCAATATAAAGTCATCACCTGGAGAAAGGCAGATAATTTGCAAAACCCTTTTATTAAACATAAACCAACAATAAAGATAGGTATGTGTATTTGTGTGTGTGTGTATGTGTGTGTGTGTGTGTGTGTGTGTGTGTGTGTGTGTGTGTGTGTATTCTGGGTACAAACTCCATGTCCTTGCTGTATGGTTAGGTCAACAGCAATAATTCATGTGGAAATAAACAGCTCATGGGCTTAAAGTCATTAACACTATACAGCTTAATGAACCCTTTAGAGCTCAAGGTCTGGGCAAAGCAAATAATGCCCAAGACATTATATTCCTTAGTTTTGGTCCTGATGTTGCCATTTCAGGCCTGTTGACATGGCTCACCTAAACACATATGAGCAAAGTTCCACCAATGATACTGCCCCTTGATGCTCTTAGCTATTGATCCTCCAGTGAGATCCATGGTAAAAGCCCCATAAAAAGACTGTCCAAGTTGTCTACTCTCAAGTACTATCCAAAGACAGGACTGCACACCACAGACAACCAGTAATGGATTCCAAGCAGAGCCATCCACAAACCAAGCATCAGAACAGGCTATAGTGTCCAGATTCTCACGAGGAGGCCCATGGAGTTGGCAATGGCAGAGAGCGGGGTTCACTGAGAATGTCAATGATCTCTACATGGAAGGTGTTAATAGAGTGGACCCAGGCCCAGCAGTGGGTACATTCCTGGGTGATGCCCACCCTATTAATATTCATGGCTACAAATCTCAGGAATTACTTCTCCCTTCCCCTACCCCCCTCTTCTAAAACACTACTGAATGCTAATATCCTAGAATGTTTCTCTACTATAGTGAACTAACCCAATGATATAATAGCTTGAATTGGGACCAACCTCCCCAAACCCTTAACAAATCTAGTCCCTTTATACATTCAGGCTTATTATAACTACAAAAGGAGTTTGTACTACTGATTGTCTCTCCATATTAATCCACCTTTATCTAGATAATGGTTACCTCATATGGTGACTACCTTAATGCTTCTCACCTTCCTTGGGATTCCATGTCTAAGTGGAGTCTTTTGACTTCCAGTATCCAACAGACACTCAAAGATCTGAACCCTGCTAAACTGTCACCCAAGCATAGGTTTTCTGGTCCGTTTCTGGTCTGATGGTGCAGTAGGACCAATAACCTAATCCTTCCCCCCATGCAAATTAAGGTAAATTTTTTCTTAAAAGATATTAAGGTGGTGTTAGAATCTTGGTGGTTCAAAGGATAGAAACCTCAGGCTATTCACATCAGTTCCTGGCCAGCTAAGTTCAAAGCCACCACAAAGAAGCTCTATGAACTCCGATGCTTGGGTGGTATATCACAATGGGCAACGGGTAACTTGGGCAAGGGCCACTTAGCTGGATCAATATGAGGTATCATCTGTGCCTATCCTTGTTGAATATTCTGTCATGACAGGTAAGTAAACTGTTGAAACACCTACGAGTTTCATTTTGTTCCAATATTTAGCCTATTAGGGGACTGGATTAAGTCAAACCTAGCCTAGAAGAAATGGTAAAAACTGAATTGAGTATGGGGAATTTAGCCCCACCACTGACAATGGAGGCAAAACAGGTTCTAGGGCCGTTGCCTAG
>WOXC01011459.1:0-121615 GCA_011680675.1 Gymnobelideus leadbeateri | reverse complement strand
ACAACTCTCTGCCAGCTGCAGCTGTGGTGCAGCGATCAATATATCATCCATATAATTTATAATCATAAGACTGTTATATTTTTCCCTAGCTGGCCTTAACAACTCTGCCACATATAACTGACACAAGGTTGGGCTATTTGCCATTCCCTGGGGCAAAACCCTAAACTGATATCTCTCGGAAGGTGCCTGGAAGTTAACGCTGGGAACAGAAAAGGCAAACTTCTCTTTATCATTTGGGTGAAGAGGGATACTGTAAAAACAATCCTTAATATCAATCACTATTATATCCCAATTCCTTGGGATGGCTGCCGGCGTGGGTAGTCCAGGTTGGAGGGCTCCCATTGGTAACATGGCAGCGTTAACTGCTCTGAGGTCAACTAGCATCCTCCATTTTCCATTTTTCTTTTTGATGACAAATACTGGGGAATTAAAGGGACTAAGAGATTTCTCTATTTTCCCCTCTAATAATAAAGTATCTACAATCATCCTAAGTGCTGTGAGCTTCTCTTGGGACAGGGGCCACTGTTCTACCCATATTGGTTTCTTATCAATCCAAGTGATCTGCGGGGAGAAGCTCCCTTCGGCAGTGGCCCCCACTAATTTCCCAGCAGACTGTCTGGAGTGGCCAAAGAAAGATTCAATTGGGAGAGGAGATCATGCCCCCAGAGGGCGTATGGGAGCCCTGGTAGGAAGAGAGGTTTAAACAGTCCTGTCTTGCCTTTCACGGCCCACTTCAGGGCCCTTGCTGCCTTAGGGGCAGTCTGTCTCCCTCCTACCCCCGTTACTGGCTGCCCTCCCGCCGACAGTGGCCATTCAGGCTTCCACTGGCCTCCATTTATCACGGAGCAATCCGCCCCAGTATCCATGATTCCCTCTACTGAGCTCCCTTCGACCAACACAATCAGAGTAGGCGGGTCGGGGGTCACTGGTTGTACCCAGTTTATGGTCTGGGCTCTCCCTGAATGAATAAATGGGGAGCCTTGCAATGGGATGGCTTTCCCAATTACTTGGTTCTTATTTATCATTATGGAGTAGGGGTGAGGGTTAGTCAAAACAATGGGTGATTCAGGGTCTTCCACAAATTGAGTATGGGTTATAAATTCAGTGTAGCCCTCAGGGCCTGTGATTAAGGCTGGACAAGTCTGTGTTAGAGATGGAACAGCCATGGTCTCCCACGGGGCCATCTGGTAGGCGACCTGTCCCTGTCCTTCTACTGCCCAGGCCCTCACTGGTGTATGTTTGCCTCGCGGCTGGGCCCCCCCTCCGGCCGTTTCCCTGCTTCCCCTTGTTTCTGCAAAATTTAGCTATGTGTCCCTGCTTGCCGCAGCAGTAGCACCGAGGGGTCTGAGTAGATGCCTTGCATTGTGCTTTGAAGTGGCCAAGTTTGCCACACTTGAAGCAAGCTGATCTCTTGCCGGGCCCCATGCTCATTTTCTCTAGGGCGGCCACCAGTGAATTCTCTCTGCTTTCCATGGCCGCCACAAGGGCTTGCATGGAGTCCTCTCCTGGCATATCCATTAGTTTGTCTACCATGTCTTCTAAGGAGGCATCACTAGGTAAAGTGGCCACAGCGGCAGCGGGGCGAGGTCGAAGTCCCTCCCTTACAATCTGTTTCACGAATAGATCAGTGCCGGGCCCTTCACCCATAACGCGTGACACAGTCTCCTTAACTTCATTAACGAAACTTAATGGGTCTTGATTGGCTCGCTGTTTGAGCCCAATTAGCTTAGCCGGAGCCTTCCCTCCTTTCATAGTTCCCACCTTATCCCATGCTCTCAGGTGCACTTCCTCTACTGCTTCCAGTTCTACCTGGCCGTACTGTGCCTGCACTCTTGGGTCAGCATTTATCCCCGTGCTGCACAGGAGATCCACCACCTGCTCAACTGGGCCGTATCCTTTAGTTCTTGCGAACTGTAAGGCCTCTCGGCGAGCCTGGCCTTTGAAAGCCATATAGCCGGTGGGGTCAAAACAAGCAGAACAGACTTCGTCAAAGTCTGACGGAGTCCAAGGATTGGTGGCTATTATGTTTTTCAGCAATCTTTTTACATAAGGGGAGCTGGCGCCGTACTTGGACACGGCCTCCTTCAGCTCCTTCAACATCTTAAATGGCACTGGGGCGTACTGCCGCTGTCCCGTGAGGGGATCAGCAAGCAGCGGATATATCCCCCAGTCATCCCAGTCTACTGTCTCTCCTTGCTCAAGGGCCTGGGCAGCGCTGGCTGCGAGTAGGCTTGGGGGCCCTGGCCCTGTTCTTCCTTCCTCTTTTTTGAGGGTTGCTAAACTACCTGGGGGCGGCGCGGCAGGCGTGGTCTCGTCTGGGGGAACGGCTAGCCACACCTCCGGACCGTGCGGAGGAGCCCCGTCCCACTTCCTTTTCTCTTCTTGTCTGGGCCACTCCCATTCTTCTATTTCTTCCTGCCTAGGCTCACTCAGAGGAGCTCCACCCCGTTCCTCTTTCTCTTCCTGCCTGAACTCACTCGACACCTCAGGCGCGTCTGCACCACCGTCCTTCCGGTTCGTGTTCCGTGAAGAACGCGGAAGTGTTGCGTCGTCGCCATCTTTTTCGTGGCTTTCCCCTCTAGCCCTCCTTAACTCTTCCCAGGGGGACACGGGAGGGGGGCCCTCATCCTCCCCCCCATCCTCCCCTTCATCCTCCCCTTGTGGCCCCACACCGTGACTTTCCTCCTCTTCACCCGACCCTTCTATGAATGCTCGGCAGGTTTTTAGGGGGATTTTATACCCCCTCTTAGCGCACAGCTTATACAGCTGGGCGGCTACAACCCCCTTCTCCTCGGGTCGAAATTCAGGTATGCTATTCAATCCTCCCATCTCGTCCTTCTTATGAGATGAGGCTGTCTGGGGGGAGTCCGTCCAGCGGACTCAGACGGTCCCTACAGATCTCAGTCCCTGTTCGGGCGCCACTTGCTGGGGGCCTTATCTACGGCACCGGCGGCGGGTTGATCTGTAACTATTATATCCCGTCCTCTCTACTCACCTATCCCCATGGCGAGTCTTCGGTCGTCACCGGCCTCCGAAGAGGAATTAACCCAGACAGAGCACCCGAGGTTTCAGGGGTTGTTTATTCACGGCTGGTCACATCCCGAGAGAGAGATGCTTCCGCGTACAGCATCTTATATACATTAAACCACGCCCTCGCCCCAACTATGGCCCAATAAAACCTATACCTTATATGGAAATTAGCACATAAAAGCAAAGCCTATCCCCGCCCCCAACACTTTATCTTCTCTTATCTATATTACTGAAACAGTCTCCTAACTGGTTGCCTCCCTCAAGTGTCTTCCCATTCTAATCCATCTTCTGTATAGATGCCAAAGTGATTTTCTAAACCTCAGATATGACCATGTCACTCCCTACTAAGTAAAATCCGGTGACTTCTGATTGTCTCTAGGATAAACTATATACTTCTTTATTTTACTCTTAAAATTTGAATCCAGGTGTCTTTTACACATAATACCTCACACTCTGGCTCTAGAGATCAAGAATTTTTTTTTCTTTTTAATTTGGTGAATATTATGTTTTCCAGCTTTATTTTATATGATTCCCCTTCCTACCTTCTGCAGTTCCATCTAACTGACCTCTGTTCCTCATATATGGCACAATATCTCTCATATCCCCTACTTTTGTACTGGTTGTCTCCATTCCTCAAATGTGCTCTCTCGTTATCTCCACATCACAGGGTCTTTCTCTTTCTTCAAGACACAAGTAAAATGCTACCTTCTCCAAAAAGCCTTTTCTGATGTCCTCAATTGCTAGCTTCTTTACCCTCTGACCATTTTGTATCTATTTTGTATTTATTCTCATATATATATATATATATGTATATATCTATATCTATAAATATATGTATATATGTATATGTGTGTGTGTGTGTGTGTGTGTGTGTGTGTGTGTGTGTGTGTATATATGTATATGTATGTATGTATGTCCTTGTTGTGTCCCCTGTTAGAATGACAGTCCCTTGTGAGTACAGATTATTTCTTTGCATTTTTATCCCATAGGGCTTTGTGCATAGTAAGTGCTTAATAAATGCTAGCTAATTAACTGCATTATTGTATAGTTATAAGAAGTGGGTTGAAGAGAAATAAATTAAATTCAACCAGCATTTATTAAGCTCCTATTATGTGGCAGGCTTATTGCTAGATGCTGGTGATACAAACATAAGTACAAAACAGGTCCTATTCTCAAGGAGTTTACATTTGATGGGATTTTGAAGAAAGGTCCTGATGCAGCTTGTTGGTACCATTCTGTGCACAAGTTACAATGCCAGTTCTGTAGGTCTGTTCTCTAAGTGGTGAGGGATGATCAGATCCAGGCAAATCTGACTCATATCATTGAAACGAAATGGGAAATTTTCTAATATATTTCAATGAGAGATATATAACTTCCCCCCAGACTGCTATGAGAGCTTGTCACTTTCTCTGTGTGCACATAGCATTTGAGAGATTGCAAAGATCTTTAATATATCTTCTCTAATTTTGTCCTGACGAAAATCCTGTGAAATAGTTAGGGCATAGATGATTAGTCTTCTTTTTCAGATGAGGAAATTGAATGTCACAAAAATTAAGTGACTTTTTCAAAGTGTCACTGAACAAGTAAAGGGGAGAATAGGCCCATAGATTTAGGGCTAGAAAGAACCTTAGAAGTCACTGAGTATAGCTGTTGCCTTTTACAGAAGAGGAGAGTGAGATCCCTAAAGGTGAAATCAATTGCATAAGGTCATAGAGCTAATAAGTGTCAGTGATGCAATTTTAACCTAGGCCTTCCTGACTCCAAATCCAACACCTTCCCTACCATGCCATACCACACTACCTCTTGGACTGGAAAGCAGGCTTTTTGACAACATTTTCTCACTGAACCATGATCCTGAGGGACAGAGCTAAGATGGCAGACTCAGGCAAGAACTCATCTGAACACTCCCAAATTCATCTCTAAACAACTATAAAATAACACCTCAAAATGAATTCTGGAGTGGTAAAACCAACAAAAGGACAGGGGGAAACAATTTTCCAGCACCAGACAACTTACATTATCAGGAAAGTTCACTTGGGTAAAAAGGGGAGCACAGTTCAGGAGAGTCTGGGTAAGGCATTAGCAGGTTGCATTCCAACAAGTCAGAGAGGGTCTCAAGCCCTGGTGTAAGTCAATGGTGAGGCTGTGCATAGCATGGCCAGTGGCAAGTCCCTGTGCCTCTAGCACAAGAAGTCTGGGACAATATCCTTTCTAACCCAGGAGCAGAATCCAAATTTGACATAAAATTAAAAATAATGAAATAGACTGAAAAAAAAATGAGCAAAAAACAAACAAAGATCTTGAACATAGAAAGTTACTATGGTGACAGGGAAGATCAAAACATATACTCAGAAGATGACAACAATGTCAGAGTGGCTACATGCAAAGCCTCAAAGAAAAATGTGAATCAGTCTTATGGCCAAAAAGAACTTCTGGAACAGTTCCAAAAGAACTTTGAAAATCAAATAAAAAAGGTAAAAGAAAAATGGGGAAAAGAAATGAGTGTTATGCAAAAAAATCATGAAATAAGAATCAATAGTTTAGTTAAAGAGGAGCAAAGAATGGGAAAAAATGTACCAAAATTCATGCAAAAACAACTTCTTAACAAGTAGAATTGGCCAAATGAACCATGAGGCCTTTCAATATATAACATTTTCTTTCCAGTGAGGAAAATGATAATATGGAAATGGGATTAAGATCATAAGTCTGCTTTGTGAGGGTATGAATTGAGAACAAAGAATAAACCTATCCAAAGTTCCCTCTGGTCTATGACTTTCTATCCCACCTCTTCCACCCCCATTCCTTATTCAGTGCTTGACGTATACTATATCATCTTTCTCTACAATCTCTTTTCTTTAGTGTTGCAAGTTTTCTGTTCAGTTTCTCTTATCACATCAACATTTATATGAAGTCTCCGACTGAAAACTTCATTTATTCAGAAAATGTTTATTGTGCATCCACTATATATAAAGAATTGTACTGTGAGAAGGAAGAAAAAAAGATTAAGTGCTTACCCCTGACTTTTTTTTTAATCTCATTAAGATGTCATGTATATTTAAAATTTTTGTTCAACATTTGTGGTTCTATAGTATAGGGAATTTCTGGGGAGGAAATGTCCTCTGCAATGCAGATTAGTAACTTCTCTGCAATTTAGAATTTGGAGGGAGTGCTGATGGGGGGGTGGTAGTAGTGGTGGTAAGGCATTGAGAGATTAAATGATTTTCCCGGGGTGACACAGTCAGTATGTATCAGAGATAGGACCTGAGCCCTGGTCTTCCTGATTGCAAGGCCAGGCCTCCATCCATTTTGACTTGTAAGTCATGTACATGAATAACTATGCTAGAAAACAGATTGTGGCAAATGCCATATGAATGGTCATGGTTATGGGTATAGGGGACTTTTGAGAAGTACTAGTCTTTCTTTTTGTTGTTGTTGTTTCAGTCATGCCTAACTCTGTAACCCCATCTGGGGTTTTCTTGACAAAGATACTAGAGTGTTTGCTGTTTTCTTTTCCAGTTCATTTTACAGATGAGGAAACTGAGGCAAATAGGCTGAAGTGACTTGCCAAGTGTCACAGTAACAGTTTGAAGCCAAATTTTCATTGAGGTCCTCCTGACTCCAAGGCCAGCACTCTATCCACTGTGCCATCTAGCTGCCACATCTTTCTTTAATACTTGGTTATTTCTGGTTGTTTCTAATGCCTTAACATGTGATGCTGTGTAACTCAATTCAACTCCCTAATCCTTAATTCCTTCAAATGTTAAAAAAGGGGGCAGGGCTGCTCTTGTTGATCATGAAAGTCCCATTTACTTCTAAATATACATTCCCTCTTAACCACTGCCATTCCAGCAATTCTTCGGAATAGGCATGCTAGGTTGTTGCAGTATCTGATGCCAAGAAATCCAATCTTGCCCCATCCTGTACTCTACCATAAGAGTTGAGCAAAAATGCCATTTTAAGTTAGGATTAGGAACAAACACAATGGGAAATAAAATGATTTGAGATCTTTTCAAAATTAGAAAAACAACCTCAACCCCCACCAAAAAGCAGGTTAATTTATCTGTCTGCATCTGTGGGCTTGCATTGGGACAGTTTCCAATCATCTAGAAAAGTGAGATAAAATTATGCTTCATGCCATCTGACTACATCTGAGTGGACAGTTATAATTTTCATTGTGAGATGGGATATAAAAACATCATACTTATCCCATCTAATTTAAATTCACTATGTATTTGAGTACCTACAATATACCCAATAATATTCTTCCTACTATATAGGATAAAAAATAGGATATTCTTTTAGATATAGGATATAGGTACATATATATGTATGTATATAGGATATATGTATGTTCTTTATATGTATAGGATAAAAAGAAATAGAAGACATGGTCCCTACTCCCAAGGAAGTTTTAATCCTCTTTGGAAAATTGAACATACACAAAGAAATAGTCAGATATTGTATAGTAAATGATGGAACAACAAATGAGTAGGGTTTTAATGAAAGAGTATTATAATAGTTTGGAGAAGGAAGAGGTCAGTGTGGGCTGGAGCATGGTCAGAAAAAGTGGCCTAGAAGAACTTGAATTGACACTAGTTTTTGCAGAATAGGCAAGAAGAGGTTTACACATTCCAGGTTGAGGCAATATGATGAGTAAAAGCAAGAAACAGGACACAAGCTTGACATATTTATGTAATAGCTGGAGATTCTAAGAGATTTCACAAAGGAGTTGTCAAAGATGGGTCTCCATGGGACTTGGAAGCTAAGCAGAGGCTCTTGGACGAACTAGAATGGAAGGTTCTCCACTGCTAGATTTGGCTTGGAATTAACACTCTTTTAGGCAATAATGATACCAATTGCACATTTCCTAAGAATCATTAAAGGATATAATAACCAAGGATACATGATGCAAGACAGAACCAAATTGCAATTGCAGTGATGAGTTGATGTTCTCCTTGTATCTCTGTTTCTCACAGAGAGAACATTATAAGCATCTAGTAGTTTCTAGTCTTATCAGGTCAGAGGAATGACAACCTCCTTCAGTGTAATTGTTTTTATCTCCACATACTGAATATTATGTCAGTCTGGATGTCTCTTGGACAGTTGCAAAACCAGCACTACACACCTCTGGACATTCTCCCCTATTTTCTAACCTTATTTTCTGGACTTTTCCCTACCTTTACCCTTGTTTTCCTTATCCCACTTAGCTAAATTCTACTATATTCACTACTGGAGTCAGGAAGAATTTAGTGCAAATCTAGCTCCAGACACTTATTTTTTCTGTGACCCTGGGCAAGGCACTGAACCTCTGTCTGCCTCATTTTCCTCATTTGTAAAATGGGGATGACAATTGTATCTACCTCTCAGATTCATCGTGAAAAACAAATGAGATATTATTTGTAAAGTACTTACCATAGGACCTGGCATATAGTAAATGCTTGTTCCCTTTTTTCCTACCTCTAAGCCTGCATTGGTTCCTGAAGTGGGCAATAGTACCCCCAGGAGGGTAGTAGCCTTGGGTGCAAATGGGGGGCATTAAATAAAAATAAGGGGGCAGTGGAAGCATAAGGAAAGAAGAGGAGAAAATTTTGAAAAACTATTTGTACATGTTTTATCTGTTGTAACAGAGTTAAAGTTGTAGTAATTACATTGTTTTTCCAAATAAACACATAAAATGCAAGTTATAAGCCAATCAGTGGTCAAGTCTGCTGATAGGTCTTAACAAGCAAGTGTTGGCAAGTGAGCATGAGGTACATTACTGGGAAGTCCAGCATACATCAGCAGGAATATGTGTGTGTAATGACTTGTACAAAATATTATATGGTTGCATGGCAAAATATTGCATCATCAAAATATCAATGCAGAAACACACACATTTACAATAAATTATTAAATTTAAGATGAATCATTCAAAAAAATAATATTTTGCATCATCTATTCCTTACTTGCTCTTCATGGAAACTATTTCTAAACAAGAAGGTGTTTGGATTATAGTTTAATTTTACATCAGAGAGTAATTTACTAATAAATGACTTGTTGCCTTTTGGGTATACATGACTTTCATTATGGGCACAGCCTGCATCCTCAAAGACTCTCACAAGAAGTTGTGCTAGAACATCATGTGCTTGTACTAAGGAAATACCAGGACTGATTCAGTTGATAGAACATGGGCTTCTTGTGTGATCTTTCATGTTGATATGTTAAGCAAGAGAGTGCTGACTTTTTCTTCTTTTTCCCCCCTTCATCTCATTTCTGTAACATCAGAATAGTACTAAATCTAAGGATGGATCACTTGTTCAGCAGCTTTTATTAAAGTATAATTTGGGGAATCCAAAGGGACTTCTCTATTTATAAGCATAATGGGGACATGGGCCTTTGCAATTGTGGTAGGGCTTCTGGTAGTGATTGCTAACTGTGACCCTTCCCTCTCTTGTATTTCTAGCACTCTATTAGCCTCGGGGTAATTTGCATAGCCTAACTGAACACACTGGGGGATTGCAGAGGTGGTAGAAATATGAAAGTCTAATGGAAAGGAGTGCAAATTTTTTCCCTAGCTTGAAATGAAGCAGCAGGGTGTGGTGACTATAGGGCCCACTGCCTGAGTTCTGAGTTTGGGAAGAAGTGAATGAGTTTTAATTGTCCTAACTTGAATAAAAGTAAGAACTGGGGGACCAATGGATAGGTGCTCCAAAGGTCTTAACAATTTGAGAACTGCTAGAGCAGCTCTGTTGTGTGCGGTCTATCTATCTAGGTAGAGCTGTGAGCCTGACTAAGCAAATAGATGGAAATGTACTGAATGGTCTGGAAGCACTTTGACTCCAAATTTACTACATTCTAATAGAATAGGAACTGAGGAAGCAGCAGTAGCAGCAGCAACAGGAAGTGAATGAAAGCTACAGAAACCACGAAGTTAAGAGTCTAGATGGCTCAATCCAACTGAGACCAGGTGATGCTGGACAGTACAGAAATCACAGAGCAAGAGTGAGATGGCCCAGACCTAGAGAACCTGGAGGAGGCTGTGTGTGGAGAGACAGAACATGGAAGAGAAATTAGTGTGGCAGGGAATTCTGGATCCAAGGAGCAACCGGAGCCGCTGGAAACAAAGAATGAAGAGGCAGAGACACAGATTGGAGGAGCAGAGCCAGACCTTGCCTTTGGTGAGGGCTGTGGATCAGGTAGACTGCAGGACCAAAGGAAAGGGCTGATCCTCCAAGCAGCCCTGAGTTCTTTCCTTGTGTGTGAGGTGGGGAGGGCCCTCTACCCCTGAACTTTCATTCTCTCTCTCTCTCTCTCCCCCTCTTCTCTCTTTCTGTTTCTGTCTCTCTTTGTCTCTCTCCTCTCTTTTCTCTCTCTCATTCTCTCTTATCACTCTGTCTCTTTGTTTTTCTGTCTGTCTCTGTCTCTGTCTGTCTCTCACTTTCACCCTGCCTCTCTCACCCTCCTTTCTCTATATATAAATACACAAACACACACACACACACACACACACACACACACACACACACACACACACACACACACACCCCTTCCTGTGGAAGGCCCTTTTGCTTACAATACCTTTGTCATGAGTAATAAACTTTTCCTGAGTTTGAAATGCAGTATGGAATGATGGATCTGGTGCTGGGGTTGAAGCCAGGCAATCCAAATTTTAATGCTACCTCAGTCAGATACAGGGTGCTGGACAGTGGTCTGGCAGGGGTGGGGGTGAGTTGGGGGGAGTGTGTCTACTATTGCAGGTTCTCTTAAGCTAACCCACCTTCTGGTAGAATTAGGTTGGTGTGGTGGGGGGAAGGGTGGGACAAAGAAGCCAGTCCCCTTCTCAATGAGGATTGCTCTCTAGCAAGGTCAGTGGCCTGGGAACTCTACTATTCCTTTAGTTCCTAATCATGAGATGTCTTCATCAGAGTATGAGGGGAGGGCTCAGTCAGGTAGTTGTGATGGATTGTCCCCCTTGCACATGCTACCCTCTGTTTTCCCCTCACAATGCCTTGCAGCTTCATCTAGACTACTTTTCCTGCCTCATTGGTATGAGTTGTTTGGTAGTTGCTGTGGGTGCTAATTGTGGACCCCTTCACAGAGATTAGTCTTTTACATGGCTACAAGGGAATTGAATATTACAAAGAATACCTTAGAGGGAAAGTCCCCCAACAAATCCTATTGTTTCCAAAGGGAAAATCCTGGTTAGGACATAAGCCAGAGTTATTGAGATACCTCCAAAATATACAGCCTTTTCACCTGTTCTTCCTAGACACATAAGCATGAATGTTCTTAGTTTGCATAGGGTTCTGTTTATCAGTGATATTCTTTAAATAGAAAAGGGAAGTCTCCAAATAAAATGCTGATTATTGGAAGATTTCCAAAGCAACAAGGTTTTGTTTCATAAAACAAAACTATATAAACAACATACAATAAAAAGTCTATGAGAGTCATGGCTCTGAGATGCTGTTTCTCTTTTGAAACTGCTGCTGAGAGTTACTGTCTCTGCAACTTCTATTCTGAGGAAAATGTTCTGATTAAAAACCTTTTTTAATATTCACTCACCAGCAAGCACAGCACATGGCTTGTGGAGAGATACCAAAGATATGAACATAGGAAGGAAATACTGAGTCATCCCCTTGGCTAAGAAGAAAAAGATAAGAAGAATAAGTCATAAATCTTCAATAATTTAATTTTCTTGTGTCAGCGCCTACTCCCTCTCTTTGTTTTCTCTAATAAAAGAATAAGTAGGTCAAAGACTTTCAAATTGACTGCCAGTCTGCAAGAAAATAGTATGAAAGCTGTTAAAGAATACAGTGTACATTTTTTGTTTTATTATAAAACTAAAGTTTATCTATTCAAAGTTTCAGTTTCATTGTTTAATATCTAATATTTCATATGTTTGTAATGTTTGCTTATATATGGATTTCTGGTCATGTAGCAAGAAGGAAGAAAAATTGATAGCTCCTGGACACCATTAGTATCCACATGTTCTAAGTACATTGGATGGACTTCCATTGGATGGTAAGTGTATGAAAAGATAGAGATAAGTCAAACAGAATGGACAGACATCAGGGATGGTCTGTGGTCTGCATCAGTAGTGGGAATACTAATAATGAAAAGAAAACAGATCTACTGGGTAATTGGTATATAACATTTCTTTAAAAAAACCTTTTTTGTTATTCTGAAAAATCAGAATCAACTTTTAAATATTTTAAATGGTACCAAACATTGCAACAAATGCAAACATTTCCATTCATAAAGAACAGAAAAAAGAACTACATATGAAGCTGTGAATCTCCATTATGTACATCTCATTTTTCTAGATGATGATAAGTTAAATGCATTAGTTCCAAAGCTGTTCAACTAATCTAATTTCCTCTGAATTTTTATTTCTATTCCCTTCTATGAATTTCAAAATCTGGTTTCATGGTAGTTTGGTTGGGTTTTTTTTGGGGGGGGAGGGCTTCATTTTGAGTAACCCTCCTCATTTCAATAATCCCTTTCTCCAAGGCCTTCCTTTGTAACAAATAAGTCTAGTCAAGCAAATCAAAACCACATGTTGTTCATGTCTGAAAATGTGAATCTCATTCTGAAAGTCTTGTCCATCCCCTCCCTGTCAAGAAGCATGTAGTGTGCTTATCATCAATTTATTGAAGCCCTGGTTGACCACTGTATGGATTAGAGTCCTTATGTCATTCAGAGTTGTTGTTTCTTTTTTTCTTAATAGTCTTATATACTATTTCTTAGTAGTCTTAAATATATTCATGGTATGAAATGCGTTCCAGTTCTTCTCACTTTACTGCATCAAATCATATGAGTTTTCTGAGACTTCTCTGAATGCATCCTATTCATCATTCTTACATGGTAGTAATATTCCATTACATTCACATTTCAAAATTTGTTTAGCCATTTCCCAATTCTTGGGCACACCATTTTGTTTCCAGTTAATTGCTACAACAAAAATTGCTGCTATGTTCTGAGGTACTACCTCACATCTATCAGATCGACTAATATGACAAAAAAGTAAAATGTTGGATGTTGGAAAACTGGAGTTGTGAAGCCATCTAACCATTCTGGAGAGCAATTTGGAATTATGCCCTAAGGGCTATAAAACTGTGCAAACCCTTCTTTTTTTTTTATTAAATTTTATGTTTATTTTTAGTTTACATTGTTCATTTCCACAAGATTTTGAGTTACAAATTTTCTCCCCGTCTTTTCCCCATCCACCACCCCAAAACAGCAATCCCACTGTAGAACCCCTCCCCCAATCTGCTCTCTCCTATATCCTCCCCCATCCTTCTTCCAACTTTCTGGTAGGGCAAGATGGATCTCCATACTCCAGTACCTGTATATCTTATTTTCCAATTGCATGTAAATAATGATAATAATAATTTTTTTAAACATTTGAATTTAAAATTCAGAATTCCAAGTTCTTTCTCTGTCTCCCTCATCACTCCCCCCCCCCCCCACTAGGAAGATAAGCAATCCAATATAGGTTGTGTATGTGTACTTACACAAAACATTTCCATAGTGGATATATTGTGAAAGACTGACTACATTTCCCTCCATCCTATCCCACCCCCTACTTGTTCAATTCTCTACTTTGACCCTTTCCCTTGTCAAAAGAGTGTGGTTCTAACTACCCTCCCCCCAACCTGCCTTCCCCTCCATCATCCCCTGTCTCATCCCCTTCCCTCCTACCATTCTATAGGGCAAGATGCCCAATTTAGTGTGTATGTCATTTCCTCCCTAAGCCAAATTCAATGAGAATAAGGTTGACCTATTTCCTTTTGCCTTCTTGTTCTTCCCCTCCATTGTAACAATTATCCCTTGCCTCTTCTATATGAGATAATTTACCCCATTCTTTCTCTCCCCATCTCCTCTCATTGTATTCCTCTCTTACCTCTCAATTTCATTTTTTAAACATCATCCCTTCCTATTCAATTGGTTCTGTGCCTGCTGTCCATGTATACCTGTACACATATATACACACATTCACATATGTATTCATATGCCCATATACCCTCCTATATAGACATATATATATATATATATACACATTTATATTCCCTTCAACTATCCTCATATTGAGTTTCATAAGTTACAATTATCATTTTTCCATGTAGACATATAAATAGTTCAACTTTGATAAGTTCCTTATGATTTCTTTTCCCTTTTTACATTCTCATGCTTCTCTTGCTTCTTCTATCTGAATGTCAAATTTTCTATTCAACTCTGTTTTTTTCATCAAGAATGCTTGAAAGTCCTCCACTTCATTGAATGACCATATTTTCCCCTGAAACATTATACTCAGTTTTGCTAGGTAGGCGATTCTTTGTTTTAATCCTAGCTCCTTTGATCTCCAGAATATCATATTACAAGCCCTTTGATCTCTTAATGTAGGAGCTGTTAGATCTTGTGTTATCCTGATTGTGTTTCCACAATATTCAAATTGTTTCTTCCTGGCTGCTTGTAATATTTTCTCCTTGACCTGGGAATTCTGCAACCTGGCTATAATATTCCTAGGAGTTTTCTTTTGGGGACCTTTTTCAAGAGGTGATTGGTAAATTCTTTCAATTTTTACTTTGCCCTCTGGTTCTAAAATATCAGGGCAATTTTCCTTGAGAATCTCTTGAAGGGTGATTTCTAGGTTCTTTTTTGGATCATGGTTTTCAGGTAGTCCAAATAATTTTAAAATTATCTCTCCTGGATCTATTTTCCATGTCAGTGGTTTTCCCAATGAGATATTTCACATTGCCTTCTATTTTTTTCTTTGTTTGGATCTGTTTAATAGTGTCTTGATTTCTCATAAAGTCATTAGCTTCCATTTGCTTCAGTCTAATTTTGGAGGAATTATTCTCCTCAGTAAGCTTTTGAAATTCTTTTTCCATCTAATAAATTCGGCTTTTTAAGGCATTCTTCTCCTCATTGGCTTTTTGGTTCTCTTTTGCCATTTGAGTTAATCTATTTTTTAAGGTGTTAATTTCTTTAGTCAGGCTGTTGACTCTTTTCATGATTTTCTTGCATCATTCTTATTTCTCTTCCCAATTTTTCTCCATTTCTCTTACTTGATTTTCAAAATCCTTCTTGAGCTCCTCCATGGCCTGTAAGCAGTTCGTATTTTTCTTGGAAGCTTTTGGTGCGGAAGTTCTGACTTCAATGTCTTCCTCCAGCTCCACACCTTGATATTTTTTGTCCCTAAGAAAAGGATTTTATCGTCTGTTTGTGCTTCTGTTGCTTCCTCATATTGGCAGCCAATCACTTGACTTTTGAGTGTTTCGCCACAGTAGAACTGTGCTTCCAGGGAGGAGAGCTTTGTCCAATTGCTCACATTTTCACAGCTGCTGGAGCTATTAGGAGGGCACTGTCTCTACAGCCCCCACAAGCTGGTTCACTGGTCACACACCTCAGGACCACCACCCAAGACCATGATCCACATCCAGTCAGGTTAAAGCAAGAACAATTACCCTCTGAATGGTTGCTTGCCTCCCCCGCCCCCCCATGATCTGCAGGCCAGTAGCTCTGAAGCAGCCATGTGGAGGCAGCTGCATGGCTGCCACTTCTCCAGTGCTTCTCACTCTGGGGGTGGACCACACTCCTATTCTCTCTCTCCCCAGTTCCAACAGAGTTCTACACTGACCTTTTACTTTGTCTTTGGCATTTATGGGTTGAAATTTCTGGAAACCAGTACAGCTGCTGGTGATCTATTCTCCCAAGGTCTGTTGCTCAGGGCTGCCCTGGGGCTAAAACCACAGACCCAAGTGGGGCTGGGCTCAACTCCCAGCACACTGTGATGAACATTTTTTGTCTGCCTGCCGAGCTGCCTTCAGTGGGAGATTTGTTTCTCTCTGTCACTTTGTGGGTTCTGCAGCTCTAAAATTTGTTTAGAGTCGTATTTTATAGGTATTTGAAGTGGTTATGGAGGATGCTCATGAGTTTTCCTGCTTTTATGCCGCCATGTTGGCTCCACCCCCTGTGCATGCCCTTTGATCCAGCAATACCACTGCTAACTAGGTATATATCCCAAAGACACTGAAAAAAATGAAAAGGACCTATTTGTACACAAAGTATTTATAGCAGC
Organism: Gymnobelideus leadbeateri; assembly: GCA_011680675.1. NCBI lineage: Eukaryota > Metazoa > Chordata > Mammalia > Diprotodontia > Petauridae > Gymnobelideus > Gymnobelideus leadbeateri. Next base: position 105,525 of record WOXC01011459.1, on the reverse strand, counting down.
TCTTTTTGTGGTGGTTAAGAATTGGAAATCAAAAGGATACCTACCACTTGGGGAAAGGCTAAGCAAGCTGTAGTATATGATTATAATGGAATATTATTGGGCTATGAGAAATGACAAGCAGGATTATTTCAGAAAAACCTGGAAAGACTTATATGAACTGATGCATAGTACAATGAACAGAACCAAGAGAACACCGTATACAGTCACAGCAATGTTGTTTGATAAAGAACTGTGAATGACAGCTATTCTCAGCAATACAATGATCCAAGACAATCCCAAAGGATTAATGAAGCATACTATCCACTTCCAGAGAAAGAACTGATATTGATTGAATATAGATTGAAGTATGCTATTTATTACTTTCTTTCACTTTTTTTCTTTTATTCAAGTATTCTCATACAAAATAACTACGATAGAAATGTTTTACACAATTGCACATATATAACCTATATCTGCTTGCCATCTCAAGGATGAGGGAAAGGATGAGAGGGAACAAGAGATAGAATTTGGAAATCAAAACTTTAAATAAAAGTGTTTAAAAATCACATGATTTTCCACAGTCAAAATCAAAATTGTCCATTTTATCTCCTATTATCCTCTCTTTCCTTTGCTTGGCCAATTTTCCAATTAGAATGTGAGTTCTTTGAGAGGAAGGACTGACTTTTCTATCTTCAACCCCAGTGCTTAGCACAAAGTAAGCACTTAATAATTTTTTTTATCAATTTGTTTTCATTTATTCAACAACATTTCCCTTATTTATCATTATAATTCGTATCTTCTGCCATCATACTATAATTTGTTTATGATGTGGCTTTTTCAGTCTAAGCCATATATTAATTAGGAACTTATTGTCATAGATGGAGTTTTTTTCATCTTTAAAATGAGGATAATACTAATATCTACCTCACAGGGTTATTGTAAGGATCAAATGAGTTAACATGTGTAAAGGATTTTTATAAACCTTAAAATGCTATATAAACTACAGTATTTTAAAACTATTATTTAGTTTCTGAATGTTTTATACATAGTCTCTTCCACTAATCAACTTTTTTATTTTTTTAACCAATACCAAATCATTTTTGAAGATTCCTGCTTGGTAGTGTAGTTTGAGGTGGGTCTGTCTGAATGAGTACATAGATAGAACGTTTCTCCATTTTGCAGATGTCAGAAAACTAAGAAGGTCAGCTAACATATTGGATAACAGAATCTGGATCCAATAATTCCTCAATAGATGAAAATGTTGGACTGAATGTAGTAAGATGGAACTTAATAGTGCTAAATGTAGAGTCTTACCCAGGTTAAAAAAAAGCAACACTTTTAAAGTGTGAGATGGGCAAGGTCTAAAGGTAATCTAAATAGTGGTTCATATAGAAAAGATCTCAGGAACAACAAGCCTACTATGAATCAACAGTGTGATATGGATGGATAAAAATCCTTTATCAAGGCAGGTATAGTGTCCAAGTCTAGGACAGAAATATGTTTACTGTACTCTTCTCTCGTTAGCATACATTTTTAGTTACAAGTCAGTTTCAAGGTGTCACATTTTAGGGTGGACATTGATAAACCAAAGTATGTTGAGAAGAGGTTGACCAGGATGGTGAAGAGTCTTCAGATAATATCATATGAAGAACATTTAAAACGGGGGGTCTTAACCTTGGTTCCATGGATAGATTTCATGAACTTGAATAAGAAAAAATTACAGTTATAGCTTCACATTGCAGGGGTTAGCAGCAGGGTGCCCCTGTGAGCTGGACAATCCATGTAAAATTTTTTTTGCCATCCCCTCATACTAAAGAAAATAATGTATTTAAAAATAAAATCTATTAATATTATACAATACTATACATATATTTTATGCCTTTTTGAGCTTTTAAACTTTTTCTATGTCATCTGGTGCAAAGTCATGTCATCTATGGCTTCTGCAGAACTTTCCCAAAAGTGCCATTTAATTTCTTATGCTGACCTGTGATATATCAAAACTGTGATGGGGAAAGTTGTGATGTGGAAGGAATAACTATATCTTTATTTCACCATAAATGATTTCCTTTTTAATCCTGTGCATTTTATTTTATGCATTTAAAAATATTCTCAGAAGGGGTCCATAGGCTTCAATGTGACCATGGGGTCCACACTATTAAAAGAAAAAAGTCTTGGGGAGGTGGGACCAAAACCAAGAGCCAGAGCGCGGTAAAGAACCATCGAGATGGCTGTCCAAGGAGAACCCCTTGTGTTAATTGTGTTAATTGGAGATGGAGGTACAGGAAAAACCACATTTGTAAAACATCACTTGACTGGTGAATTTGAGAAGAAGTGTGTAGCCACCCTGGGTGTTGAGGTCCATCCTCTGGGGTTCCATACTAACAGAGGTCCTATTAAATTCAACGTATGGGACACAGATGGCCAAGAGAAATTTGGTGGTCTGAGAGATGGTTATTACATCCAAGCTCAGTGTGCCATTATAATGTTTGATGTAACATCAAGAGTTACTTACAAGAATGTACCTAACTGGCATAGAGATCTGGTACAAGTATGTGAAAATATCCCCATAGTGTTGTGTGGCAACAAAGTGGATATTAAGGACAGAAAAGTCAAGGCAAAATCAATTGTCTTCCACAGGAAGAAGAATCTCCAGTACTATGACATCTCAGCCAAAAGTAACTACAACTTTGAGAAGCCCTTCCTTTGGCTTGCTAGAAAACTTATTGGAGACCCTAATTTGGAGTTTGTTGCCATGCCTGCTCTTGCACCTCCAGAGGTTGTCATGGACCCAGCACTAGCAGCACAGTATGAGCAGGACTTACAGATTGCTCAGACAACTGCACTCCCTGATGAAGATGATGACCTGTAAGAGAATGAAGCTAGAGCCCAGCGTCAGAGGTCTAGTTTTATAGGCAACTGTCCTGTGATGTCAGTGGTGTAGCCTGTTTGCCACTTTATTATATAGCTGAGCAGAACATGTGCTTAATCTTTGGAATGCTGAAGGAAATGAATGGGCTTCGGAGTGAATGTAGCAGTTTAAAAAAAGATAATTCATATTTTGGACCTGCGTATTTAGCTGTTTTGGACCGCAGTTACATCCCCTTGAGTTTCAAATATAAGACTGCTGTAGTCCCATCACAACATTCAGTGGTGAATCTTGTTTGTTACTGTCATTCCCATTCCCTTTTCATTTAGATCATAACAAAGTTGTATTTCAAATTAAAAAAAAGAAAAAGAAAAAAGTCTTGGGGTGGCTGGGTGGCACGGTGAGTAGAGTGCCGGCCCTGGAGTCAGAAGGACCCGAGTTTGGTTCCAGCCTCCAACACTTAACACACACAAACAAAAAACCTAGCCGTGTGACCTTGGGCAAGTTACTTAACCCCAACTGCCCTACAAAGAGAGAAAAAAAAGAAAGTCTTAGCCTGAGTTAAGGGACCTGGGGATGTTTAGTTTGGAGAAAAGAAGACTCAAAACAGCTATCTTTAAGTATTGCCAAGGAAGTAGGTTTATTCTTCTTGAATGCAAAAGACAGAACTAGAAAGGTATGGAGAGGTAGATCTTGGGTCAATTTCTAGGGAAACTTCCTAAAAATTATAGTTATGTACAAGAGGTATGAATTGTAGTGGGAGGTAGTTTTCTTCACCATAGAATAAGGAATGGATGATCATATATTGAAGATGTTAAAGAAAGGATTCAGGAATGAGTTGGAATATATGACTTCTGAAGTCCCTCTCATATCTGAAATTCTGTGATTCTGCCATAGCACATGCACTGGAGCTACTTTCCCAGCCTCCCCTGGCACTGGCAGATTGGGTCCCAAGAAGGCAGCTGCTATATTCCCTTAGGATACTAGGTTAACCTTGACGAGTTGGAGGTCTCATTTTTCATGCTTATCAGCCTTGACACAAATATTTCCTTACTCAATTATTAGAGATATTAGCTAGCTAGACTTAATTAGCTTTTAGAAAGGGGTATATGCTACACTAGTATTTTTTATACAAAATACACAGCCAAGCCTATATCACACTCTCCCACCAGTTCATACAGAGTCTGGGGCAAAATAGATTGAAGGGCATGTGTGACAAAAGGTGCGTGGGTATGTAGGTGGGGGTGTAACTCATAGCTTTTGGAAACACTTTTCATTTTCCTTAGGTAGTGGTTTTTGTTTCTTTGTTTTTATTGGACTCTTTGTAGAGTTTTTTCCTGTTCTTGACCAGTCTATTCAGGGATCCTATTTAGACACTGCTTTCAGTTGCTTGGGGGATGGGACTAGGATACTGATGGGAAAATGAGGAGTCCAAAACCTTCTGGACCCTTTGAAGTTCATAAGGACCTCATTTGACCAAGCATAGAGGAGGAAAGGAGACCGAGACTGAGGTCGACTGATGACTGAGAGGGGGTGTGTGTGTTCTTTCATCACTCCACAAGTAATTTCTTCTGTGGGGGGAGTGGGGGGTAGCCTGAATGAGTCTCTTTCCTCTCTGCTTCCAAATACTCAAATCTCTGGGTTCAATACTAGTCTGCTTTATAATCATAGACAATCTACTGGAAGAGATTGTTTCCTTGACCAATGTGAGTATCCTGGTTGAACAACCTCACTGTAGTTCATCCAATGCTTTTTTTAAGGGCTCTAAGCTAATCAAGGACTTTCCCTATACTTAGTTTAAAGACTGTTATTGATCAATTTAACAAATAAATGCTCTCACCTGGTTAAAGTATCAAGGTATAGCATCTTGACCCTTTAAGTGGGGTGGAATGATTTGAGTCAATTGATCCCTATCTCCCTCCCCCCACCTTACACTGCTTTAAAAAAGAAGAGGGGGGGGGGGCGGCTAGGTGGCGCAGTGAGTAGAGCGTTGGCTTTGGAGTCAGAAGGACCTGAGTTCAGATCTGGCCTCAGACACTTAACACACACACAAACAAAAACCTAGCCGTGTGACCTTGGGCAAGTTATTTAACCCCAACTGCCCTCCAAAAAAAAAAAAAAGAGAATGGCATTTAGGAATATGAAATTAGCAAGCGTGATGGACCATATCAAGCATACATATAAGTAATCTCTGCTGGAAGTAACACAACTTTGAAATTGCTGAGTGACTGATTTTCATGTGTTTCAGATGAAATATCTAAAAATAAATGGGAAAATATACAGGCACTGTTATTGCCCAAAATAAAAAAAAAAAATTAGCCTAAAATTTCTGCCTGCAATAAAAACACTTTAAAAATCCCATCATTTTCTTATGATGTTATGTAATTTCAAATAACAATGGAACTTCAAGCATTCTGAAGAATCAGAACTGTTGGTCTGCTGAAGGGCAATGGAGAGATATGGAATGAGCATAATTATCCAGTAATGATGAGTTATAAAAGATATCCTCAAGGAAACATGATTAGAAAAGGAAATAGGTTAGTTAAATAGTGAGTGTGAAGGATAGATATGGCCTGAGTGCTACCCACAGAAAATTAAAAGACGTAGAAGAAAGCAACCAGCATGATCTTTGGAAGATTTATGGGAAACAATGCACACAAATTGTACAGAATAAGAAGGTATGGATAGGTTACAATCAGTAGATCAGGTAGCACCTACATTGCTGAGATCCCAGATTTCTGGAAGGATTGAAGTTTTACTGCTATTTGTAGCAGAAAGATCATTAGGCCTGTAATCAGGCCATTAGGTAGTATAGTGTATCAACCTCATGTTTGAAGGTTAAATCTGGCCCCATACACTTGGTACCTGTATGACCTTGGGCAAGTCAAGTGACTTTTCTCAGTCTCAGATTCCCCATACGCAAAATAATGATGATAAAAGCACCTATATTAAAAGTTTTAAGGAGGATTAAATGAAATAATATATGAAAAATGGTCTCTTCAAAGCAGTGTCCGTTGGTCAGTACATATTTATTGAGTGTCTACCATTTGCCTGGCACCATGTCAAATGCTGGAGATCCAAAAAATGATAAAGACCAAGCATGGTGTTGAGGAGCTTGAAACCTGATAAGGGAGACAACATGCAAATAAACACATACAAGCAAGATATGTACAAGATAAATAGGAAATGGGGCGGCTAGGTGTCTCAGTGAGTAAGAGCTCTGGCCCCGGAGTTGGGACAACCCAGGATTTATCAGATCTGGCCTCAGAAAATTAGCACCCACACATAAAAAATGACTAGCCGTGTAACCTTGAGCAAGTTACTTAACCCCAATTGCTTTAAAAAAAAAAAAAGATAAATAGGAAATAATGGACAGTGGGAAGGCATTAGAATTAAGAGGGATGGGAAAATGCTAGCTATTAATTGAGACTCCTAGGCTTGAGTCCTGATTCCTGTACTTAACTAAGTGATCATGGTGAGGCACTTCTGTTTCTTACCCAGCTTCTTCTAACTATTAGTTACCTCATCTGTTAAAAAGCCAAAAATAAAATTTATATCATGTTAATGTGCAGGAGAGCTTTGTAAAACTGCAAAGCACCAAGTAAATGTAAAGTATTTTAATTCTTATGTAAACTTCTAGCAATACCTCATAATTAAAATCAGTGATCTTTAGGTCTAATGGAATATATAACTCAATCCCTCCTTCAGTTGTCTAATAAGTTTCACAAAATCTAATTATTCATAAACTAAACTTCACTAGGCCAGAATTAATATGGACATCAAAACAAACAAACATCGGGGCGGCTGGGTGGTGCAGTGAGTAGAGCGTTGGCCCTGGAGTCAGAAGGACTTGAGTTCGGATCCGACCTCACACACTTAACGCACACACAAACAAAAACCTAGCCGTGTGACCTTGGGCAAGTTACTTAACCCCAATTGCCCTCCAAAAAGCAAAAAAAAAAAAAAAACAAAACCAAACATCTCTACTTCTCTTGAGAGTATCAAACCTAGATCTGGAATCACCTGTATGTTAGCCTTGTATTCTTAATATGTAGCATGAGATTTTGACCCTCATTTAAGTATGGCAGAACCCAAGTTTGTGGTTGAGATCTGCTTTTAATGAATAAAGGCTCCAACAACAGACACATTAATGGTTAAACACTTATGTTAATTGTTAAACAGTGCTACATGGCACTTTTTAATCACATTTCTTTTGGCAGCTTCCTTTTTCAACAATTCCATTAATTTTGTGAGAATTAAGATAATATTGTTATTTTAACTTGGCAGGAATGAGGAACCAGAGACATACTGAGACTGAATAATGAGCTGCGAGGTCAGAGCCCCAAGAAGAGGCATCCAGTCCTAGCCTGGAACTCCAGGGGCTCACCTGATTTGCTTCCATTGATACCAGTCTGTTGCTTAGGAAGCAGCTTCTTCCTTTATCAATAGTATAATATCGGCAGAAGCTGTTATTGATAGTATCAGATTGTAAAAAAAAGAAACTTGCATGTGTTGTTTGAACCAATTAATATGCTCACTTATGTATCAGATGCTGCTCTAAAATGGCCGCAGTTTAAAAGAATTGAATTCTGCCGAAAGAGAACTCTTCTTCACAGCTGTTTAATTCATGCCAGTTTCTTCAGAAAATTTTTCCTTAGGTTCTCTCTCTCTCTCTCTCTCTCTCTCTCTCTCTCTCTCTCTCTCTCTCTCTCTTTCTCCTCCCTCTCTTTTCTCTCTCTCCCCCTCTGTCTCTGCCAGTCTCTGTGTCTTTCTGTCTCTCTATCTCCCTCTCTCTCTCATCTTTCTCTGTGTCTCTCTCTGTCTCCTTCTCTCCATTCCTCTCTGCCCCCTTCTTCCCTTCTTCCTGTAAAATGAGGGGGTTGGAAGTGATGGTATAGAAGGTTCCTTCCATCTCTTAATTGATGTCCTATGATTTCAAAATCCCTTAGAGCTCTGAAATGCTGTGGTTTCAATTTCTTGCCTTCACTTTTCAATTTAGAGCAGCTATTCTCTTTTAAGAAGGTAAGGTAATTTTGTTCTATAACTTGCCATGCTTTTGTGATCCTGTTTGTTAGTTTTCTAGGAGGTATTGCTTTCCAGAATTGCTTTCTTTGTTCTCCACTGGTATGGAAATTTTCTTCTATTCCTTCTTTTACTCCTGAAGTCATTTCCCCCCATCTTTCAGCTCCCTCTCAAGGCACTCTGTAGCCTGCCACACACTAGGTCCAAATTTTTGAAAGAAGGCTTGATTCTAAGTTAATCATAAAGGCATAGGTCAAAGGCAGTCTTGAAGACAATTTCAGCTAATGTAGCCCCCCCGCCCCCACCCCGTACCACAAGGTCAGGAAGAGACTTGAAGTTGTCTTGAGGGTTTGCCTTGGCAAATGTTTGGTTCTGGACACCATATTTTAGAAAGACTTGGATAAGGTATTGAATGTCCACGAAGTAGGAAGCAGGAATAACCAAGGGTTTCAGACCAAGCAGGATGAGGACTAAAAAAGGCTATTCTATTTAGCAATTAATATAGGGGTTCTTAACCTTTTCATGTGTTTTGGATTCCATTTTGTAGTCTGATAAAGCTTATGGAACTCTTCTTAGAGTGCTTAAAAATGCATAAATTAAAATACATAGGATTGCAGGAGACATTCAAGTTGTTCATTGGATAAAGCTAGGAATCTGGAACACTCATTTTCCTGAGTTCAAATCTGGCCTCAGACACTTACTAGCTGTGTGACCCTGGGCAAATCACTTGATCCTATTATTTGTGTTTCCTCATCTGTAAAATGAGCTGGAGAAGGAAATGACAAACCACTCCAGTATTAGTAAAAAACAAACAAACAAAAACCCACCAAAAAACAAATAGCAAAAAACAACAACCTTCCCCTGCCCCCAATAAATAAACAAAAAGCCCAAATGGTGTTATGAAAATTCAAACCCAACTGAAAAATACTGATCCACAACAGAGAGTGAAAGCATCTTGGGACAGACAACCTGCCAGGATACTGGAGCCCAGCAATGGTTGTGAATTTCTTGGCTGGGAATCAAGGCTACTTGATCTACTCCCTCCACAATCAAAGCATAATCTATTAGCCAGTGGTATGTGCTTGAAATCAGTGATGAAATGCCCACCAGGGAATTAACCAGCCCTGCTGTAATGAGCTTTATGCTTTTGAGGTTTTAGTCTAAGTCAGCCAGGAACATGCAAATCTAAACCTGTCAGAGCTGAGAGAAAGGCTGGCTATGAACCTAGCTCCTGAGCACTCTAGTTCTTGTAGATGCCCTTGGAATAAAGGTTCTTAACCTTGCTGTGGTCTCCCCCCTTTGGCAGTGTGCTAAAACCTAGGGACTATTTCTTGGAATAATATTCTAAAATAAAATACATAGGATTATAAGTGAAACCAATTACATAGAAATAGTTATCATTTAAAAAATAATTAAATAGTACATTCATGGACCTCAGCTTAAGAACCCTTGCCTTAATGTAAGATAAATCCAGGCTATCATCCTAGACCTTCAGCTTTGGGCAGACAGGCAGATATTCAGGGAGCCAGCACAGTAGAATGGCTATAATATTGCAGTAGGAATTGGAAAACTTGAGTTTGAATCCAACCCTAAAATATTCCTAACTGTGTGATCCAGGGCAAACCACTTCAGTACTGTGAGCCTCAGTGTGTGGACCTATAAAATGGAGCTAATAATAGAACCTAATTCACTGAGTAGTTGGGAGATCTAGGGGAAAAGTATGAGCTATTATAAGGCAGGCATTTCAAAGGAGGAACTATGAAAGGGAGACAGCGGGAGAGTGAGCTAGTGCTAAGAAAAATGTGAGGCCACTGATTTATATGCAATCAAGGAAATGGCTGGGACTGACTGACATCCTGGTAAAAATAACATAGGCTCTCTAATAAGAGAAGGTTCTCCCTAAAGTAGGTAACCTTCCCTCCCCCCAAGCTGCCCTTAATGTACATATTAATGAGATTTTAGCTGAATAAAAATGCTAGGGGAAGATCAGAGAGGAGAGGCAGTCACTCAGAGTGATTTGCTCCCACCTCCAGTAAAGCTTGGTCCCCGCCCTCTCTAGGGACTGGCTTTTCTAATTCTGAGTGAAAAATGCATAAATCTGGCAGCCTCTTATGTGGCTAATGGTAGATGAAGGGCCATCACTTAATTATTACAAGAGAAGATATTTTGATTTAGGAAGAAGGTTAAAAAAAGGAAAACCTTACAATCTTGTCCTCTCGATAAATGCCCTAATTCCAAACTAACAGTCTACCTACTCCCTTTGCTTAGATTGTTATTCCAGGAGGAAGAGCATCTTCAGATTGCTTACAGACCTTGGGGATTCAATGACAGCTCCACTTAAAAAAAAGAAAAAAAACCCACCACCATGGAGCAGAAGAGTCCTAAAACAGCCAGTTTAAAGCTTGGATTTCATAGCATACACTGAAATCCACACCTTAAGAGGGAGTTTATATCAAAAGTGTAAAGATGCAGGGAAAACTAGGCCCAATTTGCATGTGTGTGTGTGTGTGTGGGGGGGCTTTACTGCTCACTGTTCATACAGTAAGCTGGAGGTAAAATTGTTAATAGGTCTCTTAGATCTTTATAGTTTCATAATAGAGAGATTGCCTGAGTGACACCCATTGCACTCATCAGTGAGATGACTCCTTACTACTTTCAGTAAGGAACAGGGTGGTAGGAGGAACAGGAGAGACACATGGAGTGGGTAGAGGAGAAAGAAGGCAAAAATCCCCAACCCATTGGGGTACTTATTAAGAAACTTGTTTGAAACGACCCCATTAACCATTTAAGGTAACCAACCTACCTCCTTAACTATATTTAAGGTAACTAGAACTCGGAATCTCAGTGAGACCGAAGAAGGGCCAAACCTGGTCAAAATTTGTGAGTTAAACAATTAAATGTCAGCCTCAGCTTTCTAAGCCCTTTTCCCTTCAGTCTAAGGCCCTCAGGCTGTCTCTTTCCAGCTCTCTCTTTTCAGAGGAAAGATCTAATGAATTCCCACTGAGATGTAAATGACTGACAAGGCATAATATGTTACTCCTCAGAAATATTTTCCTTTTTCCTTCTAAGCTGGGGCAAAGCCCCTTTTATACTTCAGTGCATCTACAATCTCTATGGATGTGGGTATTCTCTGCATCAGTGCAAGCAAAGTCCTTTCCTAGAAATGTCAAATTGCCTACTATGTGATTGAATGAAACTAATTATAGATTTTTAAGTAACAAGGAGCAGGTAAGAAAGCTGTGTTTGTGAGCAGGAGAACATTTCTGGCTTCATGAAATATAGACATATACATGTGGATGCATATGTAACATATACATACACACATGTGGATGTATATGTAACATATACAACACATTCATATATATGCACATGCATGTACATATGTGATTTGTGTGAACACATATATTTCCTAATGTAAGGGATAACTTGCAGTGAAGTTTCCCCATTCTGAAAAATCAAATCTATAGTGGCTTCAGCATCCACTAGGCCTAAGTTTAGAAGTCACTTGACCTTATAGGAATCTGGGACTTAGAGCACTGGAGACAGTGCCACCTGAGCACAAGATATGCCAAATAAGGACAAAACTGCTTTCCTGGCCCAACATGTTTCCATGTCCTTTGTCTCCTGAGCTTAGATTGTGAGCTGGCCTCCCCACCAATGAGAGTGAAGGCCAGCTGGGGTTAGGTCTTCTACATTAGAAGCTATATAACCATGGGCCTGCTTCCACCTCTTGCTCTCTCCCTGGCAGATGCCTTTTGAGTGACAGGGGCAGGGTCTTTCTCATGAGAAACAATAAAGACCTTTTCTGATCTCAGACTCTGAACTTTCATCTCACACACTAACAAAAAAAGGGTGGTGCTAAGAACTCTTTAACTATTTGGGCTGGACCAGTATCTTCCTACCATCTCAACCCTATCCAGCTTCTGAGGAGAGCATGGTTTTGCCCAGGGACACATCCTCTGGAAAACGATAATGAATGTTTAGGCTTCTTCCTGAGGTGGGTGGGAAGCCAAGCACTTAGACAGAAGGGGCAGAGGGTAAGTCCCTGGTCTCAAGGGTTCTATTTTTGGGGGAAAGTTAGGGAATGATTAGCAACATAAATCAGCATCAGAACCTTCTTGTCCCACTGGAACAGCTAGCTGTTAAGCCAATAGGAAGAAATGATGATGATGATAAAGTCCAAATTTTAAATACTACTTTAAGGTTTGCAAAGTGCTTAACACATACTACTCATTTGATATACACAACAGCCCTTTGAGGCAGGAGATATTATTATCCCCATTTCACAGATGAGGAGTCCAAGAATGAGAGGCTAAATGGCTTGCATAGGGAAAGTCAAAATTTTAACTCAGGTCTTTGGGACTGAAGTCCAGCACTCTCTCAACTATATGCCACTTGGAGAATAAACATAGCCTATGAGACGAAGAACTTCCCCGCCCCAGGATCATCCCCCTACTGCTCACTCTGTATGTCTTTGAATTATTGTTGTTCTAGTCTTTATGACCACATTTGGGGGTTTCTTGGCAAAGATACTGGAGTGATTATACATTTCCTTCTCCAACTCATTTTACAAATAAGGCAAATAAGTTAAGTGACTTACCCAGGGTCACAGAGCTAAGAAGAGTCTGAGGCCATATTTGAATACATAAAGGGTTTATGAAGAGAGAATGAGGGCAAGATAATATAAAAGATAACCAGAGAACAAGTTTGATATACATAACTAAATCTAACCACATTCCCTGCAAGATAACTGTAATTTGATTGGAATTTCAGTCACAGAAATATTGTCAGTTTCTACACCACTTTGGTAACCACTATTGACTTCCCTCCATCCTCCACATAAGCCAGGAATGGAAAAATACTTGAGCTGCTATCAGATGATGATCCAATGAGATATTTGTAAAGCATTTAGCACACAGTTGCTCCCCACAATAGTAGGGGGTTAATTAATGCTTGTACCTTCCCCTCCCTCATCACTGCAGTCACTCCCAGGATTCTTTCCCTTCTCTCAAGCTCTTTGAATTTCTTCTCAACCTCATTGGACAGTTTAAATCATGCACTAATCACTCCCATCTTTTCTCTAGGCTAAGAAGAGATTGACCATTAAGTTATTGTTGTTGTTCAGTCATTTTTGTCATACCTAAGCCTTCATGACGCCATTTGGGGTTTTCTTGGCAAAGACATGGAGTGGTTTGCCATTTCCTTCTCCAGCTCATTTTACAAATGAGGAAATGAGGTGAACAGGACTAAGTGATTTACCCAGGGCCTCACAGCTAGTAAGTGTCTGAGGCCAAATTTGAACTCAGGAAGATGAGTTTTCCTGACTCCAGGTCTGGGACTCCCCACTGTGGCACCCAGCTTCCCTGCCCTTCAAATTAGAGGAGTCCAAATCTCAAGATGCTTCAGCACTTTCCCCAGTCCAGGAAGGGAGTATGACATTCCTCTCTAATGTGTGCAATTTTGGAGTCCTTTGCAAAATCAACTGCGTGCATCACAGTATTTATCTTAAGTTACCATGAACAATAAATGAACATCAGAGGTACATGCAGTACAAAACACATTGCAAAGCATCACTTGATATGATGTTTCAGTGACCATGAGCCTAACAATTATATGCAGAATATATTATGTTCATATTACAGCAGAACATGCATGTCTATAAAACAAAAGCAGATATATATAACTGCAAACAGACTTAAAACAATGACATCATGACTATAAAACAACAAAAGCAAATGAACAAAAGCCATACATACGTGCATAGCTAATAGTACATTAAATGAGATGAACAAATATAGCTACAAGCCAAGCATAATACCAATACAAAGTGAAGAATTAGAATAAGTAAATGATAATAAAATAGAAAAATACATAAACAAGAAGCAATTAGCAGGTACATAAAGGAATGTGCACAATTACATACAAGGTCCACATTGTGTTGGTATGCTTTAGCACTATCATCTGGCTACCTGCATAACCATTTCAATTATTCCACTGGATTTTCTATATAATGTCCCCCCAAACTTTCTCATCCTAGAAACTTACTCCATCCCTGGACTTCACACATTGAAAGCACCCCACCTTTGGGTCTTTCCTTGTGATTGGCTGGTTCCTACCAGATTCTCCATTTAAAGGAGGATCAGGCCAGCTATGTCTATGTTCCCCTCTAGGCTATCCTCCTGACTCTCCTTAATGTAATACAATGCCCCACTGGGTGCCTTAATCCCTTCTTCTTCCCTCTTACTCCCTTCCCCCCCCCCCCCCCATTTCCTTTTATGTATGGTCTTCTCTCATTAGAAGTAAATTCCTTGAGGTCAGGGACTGTCATTCTTTATGCTTAACATATTGCATTCCTAATATTTTATATATTACTGACCTAATAGTTTGTGTTTAATAAATGCTTGACCAATTGCTCCTGGGATATCATTAATTAGTTTGGCCTCCTGTGATGTATGGAACTGATGGGGTTTAGGCTCTAGGAAACCCCTTAAACTCTGATTGAATATTTCCACTTGATGAGGCATTTGGTGAGGCCATAAAGCTTTCATTATAGCTAGGCCCAAATCTCTGTTACTATTAGTCTAGCCTAGCCCTCCATTGTCCAGTTACTTCCCACCCTTGATCCTATCAAAATATCTATATCCAAACCAGTTACACTTAAACTAGTCATTGTCTGTCATCTCCAGGCAGCCTTCAGCTATTTCCCCCTCTTAATTCCATTCCTAGAGTCTGACCTCAGTCCCCTCAAGAACTTACTTAGACTGCTCCTCAAGACCCTCCCCAAACTCCTCTTCTAGACCACCCCTAGATCCCTCCCACTGTCTTTCTGTATATAAGATCCATCTTGCCTCCATGAAGGGGCTGAGTTTTAATCTAGCTCAAACTCAGTCTATGTAGATTGTTCAGACCTGCTTATCCAAACAATACTTAAGCTCCATTAGAGTCTATCTATTATGGAAAAACTTTAATAAACCTTGTTTGACTTTGGCTGAGAGAAAGCTTGAGTCGAATTCATTTGTTATTTTGGGGTCTTGAGCACCCTTAAACCTCAAACTTTAACACTACTACATTTGGAGGGGGTGTGTTTGTACCCTAGGAGACTACTGCTAAAATCCCTGAATCCCTGGATTCAGGGCTCTCCCATCATTTTAATAGGCTGTTGGAATATAGTGTGTAGAGCATTCTTCACTTAAAATATCTTTCATATAGTGTTCAGAAATCTTTCAGGTCCATTATTTGCATTAGGGAATTTTTGTATCACAGAAATATGACCAATTACATAATTCATGGGCAGCTAGGTTGTATAGTGGATAGAAAAATGGGCTTGGAATCCAGACTCATCTTCTTGCGCACAAATCCTGACTCAGACACTACCTGTGTGACCCTAGGCAAGTCACTTAACCCTCTTTGCCTTAAGTTTCTGAGCTGGAGAAGAAAATGGCAAACCACTCCAGTATTTCTGCCAAGAAAGCCCCAAATGAGGTCAAGGAGAGTCAGACAACTGAAACGACTGAATAATATACACAGAAAAAAGGAAAAGAAAGTTCAGAAGTGGTCACAGACAGACAAGCTGAGTTTTGTTAGTCTGTAGATTCATGTACAATCTTCTTTTCTGTTCTTGGTATATTGAAAAGTTCATGTTTGTGGTTATTTCTTATGTTCATAACACAAATTAAGAAAAAAAAATAAAGCCTTTGAGTATCTTCCATAGGACTGCTGCCGATTCTCTCTGGGATCTTTGGAAATCAATGGAATCTGGCTCCTCTTTTGTAAATTAGCTTTTGAGAAAGGAACCTAGCTTGAATAAATCAGACACTAAGGAATTTGACCTCATTCTGACTCCTTTGCTGATCAATGGAGATTATTCAGACTTGACTGGATTTGGGGGTGGAGTAGGGCTTGTAGTCTCCTTCTCCTTTGCACACAGGCTTTCTAGTCTTCCTTTAAGTCCCACTTAAATTTTTATCCTTTGCTGGAAGCCTTTCCTAACCCCTCTTAATTCCAGTGCCTTCCCTCAGTTAATCATTTCCTATTTATCTGTTTACATATTGTCTCCACTATTAGACTGTGAGCTCCTTGTGGGCAGGGATGGTCTTGCCTCCTTTTTTATCTTCAGCTGCTTAGCATAGTATTTGGTGCATTGCTGTTATTTAGTTGTGTCAGACTCTTCAGGATCCTATAGACCAGGATACTGGCCACGGGATTTTCTTGGTGAAGATACTGGAGTGGTGTGCCATTTCCTTTTCTAGTTTTAGGCAGGGGTTAAATGACTTGCCCAGGGTCACACAGCTAGTAAGTGCCTGAAGTCACATTTGAACTCTAGTCTATAAAGACTAGAGTCAAATGCTCTGTCCCCTGCACCACCTAGCCTCACTTGGCATATAAAAGGTGCCTAATAAATGTTTGATTGAATTTAATCATAGAAATCAGAGTTTTACAACTTTCTACACTGTGATGACCTATATATTTTTTCATTCTTATTTTCTGGGACAATAGATTTTATGCAGGAATTCAAACTAAATTTCTGCATGTGGTTATTGAACAGGAGAAATAAATGTTCCTAATTTTCAGTAGCCTCCCAAGTGAACAAGGGCTTGAAATCATTCCAGAAACTATAAGTACACAGAATCTGAGTTGAAAGATATATCAGAGGCTACCTGGACCAGCCTGTACCCAAATAAGAGCCTCTTCTAAAACAAACCCATTAAGCACAGTTCTAGCCTTTGCTTGAAGATCTCCAGTAGAAATCCATCACCTGTCATAGCAGCCCATTCCATGTTTGGATTATTCTTTGTTAATAAGTTTTACTTTAAATGAAGCCCACATCTGTTTTTTCTTTCATCGTTGACTTATTGTTCCTAGGTCTGCCCTCTGGAGCCAAGCAGAATCAATTTCGTTCCTCTGAGATGGTAGCCTTTCAAATACTTGAAGAGAGCTGTCCATGTCTCAAGTCTTCTGTTCTCTAACGTAAGCCCCTGCAGTTCCATTCAGCTAATCCTCAAATGGCACCCTAGACCTTCCCAAACCTATTTTCTTCTCTGTTTATGGACTAGATGGGGATGGGGTTGTTTCCTGAGATACAGAAAGTCACCTACATTGAGGGGAATGTGACTCTTGATTGGCTGAGAGATCCCTGAGTCCAAGTTGTTGAAGATCTGGATAAACAGAGAAGAGATTTCTTCAGCAAGAGAGACAGACAGAGAGAGACAGAGAGACAGAGACAGAAAGAGAGACAGAGGAAAAAAAAAGAAACAGAGATAGAGACTTGGGAGAGAGCAACATGGGAGATCTCTCCAGAGTCACAGGAATCTAGTTCCCAAGGTGTCCCTTGGTTTCTAGTGCCTGAAATTAAATTTAGAGACTTAGAGAAGACTCTCTCTCCCCCTTCCACCCACCCTTCCCCAGTGAGATCATTCTCTCTTTTGTTGAGCTAAGATCTTATCTGCCTTCCAGTCAAAGAGCTTTTACTCTAGGAAATTGTGTCTTCTTTTTAATCTGTATAAATTCTCGGATTTGTTTACTGATTATTGATAAAGATGTTTACTAGCTACTTAAAATTATCTTTGGTTTAAAAAGCATTTTGTGGGAGCGAGCTAATCTGGTGAGAGTAAGTTTACCTACCTTTAAGAGTTAAGAGGGGAATCAGTTGTTATCTGAACCCCAAAAGACTGGCCCCCTATTTTTCCTGTTGTTTAGTCAACTTCGCCTCTCCTCATTTGGAGTTTTCTTGGCAAATTTACTAGAGTATTTGCCATTTCCTTCTCCAGCTCATTTTATATATGAGGAACTAAGGCAGAGCTAAGTATCTTGCCCAGGGTCATATAGTAAATAAGTGTCTGAGGCTAGATTTGTACTCCATCACACTTTACACTTTTCAATTATAAATTGATACATCTCTTTGAGATAAGTGGAGAGATTGCTCTGTCACAAAGCTTCTGCATCTTGCCTGCTTTTTCCTTGCTGGGCTGTGGGTAGTGCAACCATGAGCCCCCTCCTACCTTCCACAAAGGTTCCTCTGCAGATTGTGTAGGCAAGATCCCACAGCAGGTGTCCATACTTGTTGCATGGAGTCTGGCCTATCTATATGAGATAGCCCCTGTACTTATGTGTTAAATGTGGATTGGGAGATTAAATCCACAGTTTGCTTTTACACTATCATGACCCTAAATCTAGATAAAATGTGTCTCTTATTGCAGACTATGAATCCACGAACTTTTTAAGTTGTCATGTTGTGATATCAGTGCTTATTCATCTGGCAGCTAGGTGGCATCGTGGATAGAAAGCAGAACTTTGGGTCAGCAAGACCTCAATTCAAATCTCACCTCAGACACTTATCATGTGAACCTGGGCAAGTTACAACCTCTGCCCGCCTAAGTTTCCTTATCTTTTAAATGGGAATAATAATAGTGCCTATCTGACAGGGTTGTTAATGAAATGAGCTAGTAAATGTAACATTTAATATATATATACATATATAATAGATATAAAACATATAATAATTATATATTATGGAATTATATATAAATAATATATAAATGTTAGCAACTAACTATTGTTATTACAATTATTATAGGCCAGTAAACTCCTAATATCCTTTTCAGACCAGTTGCTGTCTGCTTCTGCCATGATTTAATTTGAATTCATCCCTAAAAATTTTTATCTTATTAATTTGGCCCAGGCAGCTAGATGATGCAGTGGATACAATACTGGACTTAGAACCAGGAAGATTCATCTTCACGAGTCCAAATCCAGCCTCATACACTTATTAGCTGTGTGACGCTGGGCAAGTCACTTAACCCTGTTTGCCTCAGTTTCCACATCTGTAACATGAACTGGAGAAGGAAATTGCAAACGGCTTCAGTATCTCTGCCAAGAAAACCCCAAATGGGGTCAGGAATAGTTGGTCACAACTCAAATGACTCAACAAGAACAACAAAATTCAGCCTGGTATTCTGGCCTGCCAAGATTGTTTTGGATCTTCATTCTGTCATTCAACATGTTAGCTTTTCCTTTTAGCTCTGTGTCACCTGTATTATCAAATAAGCCCCCATCTATACCTTTATCCAAGTCAGTGATGATAATGTTAACTAACACTGAGGCAAGAAAAGGTTCTTGGAAAACTCTACTAGAGACTCCTTCCAAATTGATGTTGTGCTAGTCAATATTAGTTTTGAGTCCCCTTGGCTAAAACTAGTTCTTAATCCACTTGTGTTTTTGTGTAGCTCTTATCTCTCCATCTTGTCCAAAAGAATAACTTGGGAGACTTTGTCAAATGCTTCCTTGCAACAAAAAACTCTGATAGCATTCCTCTGAAATGCTTGTTATTTTTATTTTTTGTCCTTTGTTCTGGAAGAGGACCGTGACATCAGGTAGGTGATGCCATGACTTGAAAGTGAGTTGGATTTAAGCCAGGGAGGGATGTAAAAAGTTATCAGCCTCACTTTCTCCTCCAGAGTCATTGGGGGCAGTGGCCAGATATAAATCAGGATGACTAGAGATGCCCACACCACCCCCCTACCCTGCCTCCAATGCTAGAACCCAGGTAAAGGAAGAAGGTAGGTTCATCAAGTATCACTTGACAAGGACAAAGCCATGTTAGCTCTTTGTGATCTACATTTCTGCTTCATATAAAGCAGTCATAAACTGCTATAAATATTACTTTCCTTTGAAGTCTGACTTTGGAGACAAACTTCCTAAGTGTTTAATGAAACTTTTTGTTTTTGAAATGGTGATGATCACAAAAGCCAGATAGGGCCCATTTTCATAAAGAAGATTCTTGTTCAAATATGGGCTGTATTGGCTTTACTTTTGAGGGTTCTTCCAACTGTGAGATTCTGTCATTTGGTGAAAACTACTTTTGGCTCTAGAAAAGTAAACCTTTTGCTCTCCAGAAATCACTAGAAAATTTCTGGTTATCACCTGTTTTGCCTGGAGTCTTGGTAGCAAAAGGCATCTGAGCTAGTGAGTTTCTAAGGACAGTAAATGGTTGCAAAAGGTTGAACAGGGAGACACTGTTTTTAAACCTATTTGCCTCTGGCTATGAATTCAGAGCCTGTTAGAATGATTTCTTTTGAAGCTGGGTAGTTTCTGTTACAGACTAAAGAACTACTACCAACAAACTAGCCAAAACCACACAAACAAACAAGGAGATGGGAATAATGCCAGAAGCCTCTCTCAAACTACTCATCTTTGCCAATATATTTTTAGCTGTGGTTATTGGGTAGCTATTGAGCATACAGTGCTGTCCAAGAAAAAGGCACATGATATCAAGAAATTCTGAAGTAAAATAGACTTGGAAGGAACTAATCGAGTGGCATGGAATATGTTAGAGGAGAGAGCTTTAAACTTTGGGGATCTTAATCTCCTTTGTCAGTCTGGTAAAGTCGATGGATCTATTCTCAGGATAATGTTTTTAATGAGCAAAGTGAAATATGTAAGGTAACAAAGGAAATTAATTGGACATCTAGTGACAGAGCCAAGATGGCACAGTAAAGGCTGTACTGTAGCCAACCTTTCCCAACATTGCTTTCCAAATAGCTTTAGAATAACATCTCAAATTGAATTCTGGAGCAGCAGAGAAACCCCCCCCCCAAAAAAAAAAAAAAAAAAAAACCAAAAACATTGACTTGAGAGATTTTCCCAACATGACAGCTTAAGAGTTGGAAGGAGAGGTTTGTAACACCAGAGCAGGGCCTGGCCCAGAGCAATGTTCAGGGTTATTACTACGGCTTCCAGAGTATCTGTATGTACCTGCTGCTTCATCACTTGCCCTTGGCCACAGGACTTTGAAGTAAAAATAATAAAATGGTATGGGTGATGTCTGACTCCTGTATAAACTGGATTTAAGGGGGCATTGTGTGAAGTGAATGCTCTTTCTTCCCTACTGCCGCTTCCAGGTTTCCCCTCTTCTTCCATCACTCAGTAACCTCTCTTCCTTTGAGGTTCATGCTATTTGTATGCACCACTAGATCTAAATCCCAGTTTACTCCCCTTCTTTCCTCAGTGAGTTGGATACCTGACTTAAAATGTTTTTCTCTCCCCCATATCCTGCCTTCATCCTAGGGGACTTCAACATACATATTGATTCTCCAACAGGTATCCTAATCTCTCAGTTTCTCCACCTACTCACCTCCCATGAGTTACTCCTCTACCCCACCTCAGCCACACACAAAGATGGTCACACCCTTGATCTTGTTATCACCCACAAATGTACTATTTTCATGTTCAAGTATTCTAAACTCCCTTTTTCCAAACACAGTTTATTGACTTTTCATCTCTACTTCTGCCTTCCTTTACAAAACTCTACTCTTTGTCTGTATGGTGACGACCTTGCTCCTCGACCTCTCAGTTCTCTCTGGTCATCTCCCCTCTACTAGCCACTCACTCCTCTTCTCCCCCATCTTGATTCCTTGGTGAACCAATTCAATCTATACTGTCTTTCCCTCTTGAATCTACAACCTCCTTATCATATTACTAATTATACATACACAGCCAACCTCAACCTTAGATCACTCCCATCATTCCTCTCTTTGACTCCTATACAGATGCTGCTGAATGACAGTGGAGAAAATCATGCAACCTTTCTGATTCTATCCACTACAAATTTTTGTCACCCAATATAATGGGAATCTGAAGATCTTCCATGCACCCTTGGTCCCTTGATAGGCTTAAGTGAATCTGAGAACCTTCTCTGATTTGAAAATATACTCTGCCCCCTAATAGGCTGAATGTGGTCACATGGAGCCTGTGGCACACATTGATATTTTGTGATTGGGCAGTGGATCAAGAGGGTTGTGACATTCTCTTACCCAAGAGAAACAATACATATACCTTGATGTGAGCTTTTGCTTTGGCACTCATTTTGGGAAGGGTCATGTGATTTGGCCAGATGAGACTCTGGGCAGCCATTGAGCCCCTCCAGCTTTGAAAACAAAGATGTTGGTGCTTCCCTCTCTGGCAACTGACTAGGTATGGATGTAATGGTCAGACAGCTGGAAGCCCTGTCTGCTTAATTGTGTTATTTTCTGTTGTAACTTCTGTTTGTATTCTCTGAAGTTCAGGGTGCTTTTTCCCCTGAACTAGGAAAATGACATATTTTTGATTGATTAAAGTAAGATTGTTAACCTATTTGGGGTTCCTTTCCTTTAGAAAAGCAGATCTAAGAATCTGTGCTAGCAGCCATGCTGGGTATGCTAGGGTGCTTGCTGCTACACACAACCCCTACTGGGCCCTCACTGATGCTAGACAATTGTACTGTACCTTCTTTATGAATACAGTATCCCAACCTCCACAGCAGCTCTTCCAAACCTTTTCATCCCTTCTTAAACTTCCTATGTCTCCTCCTCCCCCTACTCTTTCAGTTGAGAATCTTGCTTCATATTTTAAAGAAAAAATTGAGGCAATTTGCTATGAATTCTCTACTCTTCCTTTTTTCTTATCTCCTAGTACTCACTTTCTCCTCCTTTGTCCCTGTACCACATGATGTAGTGGTCTTACTTCTTATCAAGACTCACCCCTCTACTTATTTAAGAGATCCCATTTTATCCCATCTCCTCCAAAAGATTGCCCCCTCAATCATTTCCACTCTCACTTATTTTCAGTCTTTCTCTCCTGCTTCATTTCCTACTGCCTGAAAATATGCCCGTATCTCCTGAAAAAACTGGGATCCTTCCATCCCCCTTAATTATATTCTCTATCTAAAATAGGAACCTCCACTTTCTATTCCCTTATTCTCTATGTTTTAAAAAGTTTGTTCTGAACTTAAGCTAGCTTCTGATCCACTGAAGGTGCTCTCTCCAAAGTGGCTAATGATCTCTTAGCTGCCAAATCCAATGGCCTTTACCAGTCTTCATTCTCCTTGACCTCTCTGCAGCTTCTGGCTCTGCTGATCACTCACTCTCTCTTCCTTGATACTCTCTCTTCTCTAGGGTTTTGGGACACCTCCCTCTCCTGGTTTTCCATCTACATATTTGAGCTCTCCTTCTCTGTCTCCTTTGCTGGATCCTCCTCAGCCCACACTCTATAAATGTAGGTGTCCCTCAGGGTTCTGTCTTGGGCCCTCTTCTCTTCTCCCTTTATGCTACTTCTCCTGGTGATCATATCAACTCCCATGGATTTAATTATCATTTTTATGCTACCTTTCCTGTCCCATTCTCCTCGCCACCAAATCTTACTTCTCCAACCCTCTTTCAGACATTTTGAACTGAGTGTCTAATAGACATCTTAAACTCAATATGCCCCAAACAGAACTTATTTTCATTCCCCCTCTCACCTTCCCTGTCACTGTAGAGGGTAATGCCATTCCCCCTGTTCCTCAAGCTTAGAGTCATCCTGGATTCCCCAGTAACTCTCACCCCCACTATCCAAGCTATTGTCAATTTTACCTTTGTTAACATTTTTCAAATACTCCCCCTTCTTTCCTTTGACACTGTCAGCACTTTAGTTCAGGCCTTCATCACCGTTTCCCTTTATTATTGCAATAGCATGCTGATAGATCTGCTTCCCTCAACTCTCTCCCCTATCCAATTCATTCTCCATTCATCCACTAAAGGGATTTTTCTAAAAGTTTTTTCTGACCACATCACCTCCCTCTTCGGTAAATCCCAGTGACTTCCTGTGGCCTCTAGGAGAAAAATTTAAAAATGCTGTTGTCATTCAAAGCCCTTTATAACTTAGCCTCCTCCTATCTTTTTAGTCTTCCTATGCCTTATTCCCCAATACGTGCCCTTCAGTCTAGTGACATTGGCCTCCTGGTAATGCTGAGCACGAGACACTCCATCTCTCTGCTCTGGGAGTGTGAAATTCTTTTCTTCTTCCACTATGACAACTGACTTGCCTGGCTGCAGGTCCCCACTAAAACCCCACCTTCTACAGGAAGCCTTCCCCCACCTAATTCTAGTTCCTTTGCTTTTTACGTTTTATTTCATTTTTATCATTTATGTAGTTTATGTTGTCTGTATTTGTTTGTAAATTTGGTCCCCCTTAGATTGGAAGCTCCTTGAGGGCTTTTGCCTATCTTTGCCTCTTTTTGTCTGACATATATTGTCTGCTATGTATTTTCCTATGTATTTCTTTTCTCTGATTTTGGTTTGCTATAGAATTGGATAATTAGGTTTCTTCAATAATTGCTTTGTGTATTCCTTGTGGCATTGGTACTTGGTAGAGAAGATTGTCAAGTCTTGAATATAAATCTTGGGGTTCTCCTTTCCTTATTGAAGAAATAGCAACCAGAGTTAGACTGAAACTGAAAATCACATCCCTTAGGCTAATAATTTTTAAGGGAGCAAATAAAATTAGCCCTGTATCCTCTCTCCCTGAAGGGAACAGAGTACCCAAGCTTCTGCTCTACTGCTTCCTCTCCTGTAAGAAAATCAAGTCTCCTTTGGAGAAGGGTGGGGGGAGAAGAGGCTCTGCCTCCCTTTGAGCCACACAGTGATACCACTCTTGCTACATATGTGGGACAGTCCTCAAAACATTCATTTTACCCTATTTCACTTCATCCATTCATTAAACGTTTATAAAACATGAAGACGAAAGTTTGGATAAAATTCAGTCCCCAAATATCATAAAATATCTTAGATCCAAACTGTGGGAAAAGATTCTCTGATTTAAACATTCCTATTTGGCTTCTCGGGATTAGCTTGTCAGTGGAAGCTGTTGTGTCTGTGGGAGTCAGATCTAAATGTCTAAAAGTAAAAAAAAAAAAAAAAAAGCCCAGGCTCCTCAGGTTAAATTAAATTATAGTGAAATTCTTTGGCTATGTTGGCATTTTTTTTTTTATCGTATTAAAGATTGTCAGCAGTACTTTGTTAACATCCATTTTTAAAATTTTGAGCTTCAAATTCTTTCCCTTCCTTCAGCTTCACCCCCTCATTCACTGAGGAAGCAAGCAATATGATACCTATTATACATGTGAAGTCATGCAAAACATATTTCCATATTAATCATGTTACAGAAAAAAACCAAGAAAAATAAAGTGGAAAAAATATGCTTCAATTCACTCAGATTCATCAGTTCTCTCTCTGGAGGGTCATAGCATTTTTCATCATGAGTCCTTTGGAATTGTCATGGATCATTGTAGTGATCAAAGTAGCTAAGTCTTTCGCAGTCAATCATTGTTACCATATTGCTGTTACTGTGTACAGTGCTCTGGTTCTGCTCATTTCACTTTGTATCTCTTCATATAAGACTTCCCAGGTTTTTCTGAAAGCATCCCCTTCGTTATTTTTTATATAACAATGGTGTCCCATCACGATCATATACCACAACTTGTTCAGCCATTCCCTAAATGATGAGCATCGTTTTCAATGTCCAGTTCTTTGCCACCACAAAAGCTGCTCTAAATATTTTTGTACATATGTGTATTTGTGTATATATACGTATATATGTGTGTGTGTATACACACATTCATATATGTCCTTTTCCTTTTTCTATGATGTCTTTGAAGTACCTCCCTAGTAGTGGTATTTTGGGGTCAAAGAGTATGCAAAATTTTACAATCCTTTGGGCATAGTTCCAAATGGTTCTCCAGACTGGTTGGATCAGTTCACAGCCCCACCAATAGTTCAGCATTACTTTTGAGATGAATTTCTTCCACCTGCCTCCATAGTCAAAGGCAACTTTAACTCCTTCCTGCTGCTTCAGATTTTTGGAAAGAGAGAAGGGAAGAATAGAGGAAGAGGAGAAGCTAAGAAGAATAGAAAAGGGAGGAAGAAATCATCTCCCTCCCTCCCTAAAGAAGGTTTAGAGTGATACTTAGAACTTTTGACCCCAGTGAAGAATTAAGAAAATCTATCTCTCTCCCAACAATTTTTTCCCCTGAAGGTAGAGGACTATGAGTGTGTACTATTTCATATGCAGACAGGCATAATTAATGCTTTGGTTATGATTGAACTGTTTTCTCGCCCTCTTTTTCTTTATTTTATTTTAATGATGTTTCCCCCCATCATCCCTATGATGGAAGTTCAGGGACTACTCACTCTTGGCCCTGATCTCAGACTAATTGATATAGAACTTGCACCTTCCGTTTTCTGACCTGAGCCAGGTGGCTGTGCCTCATCTTCTTCCCCCAGGCCCAGGGCCCCACCCTATTAATGCTGAGTTTAGTATGGACACCCAAGTGGCTTCTTAGCCCATTGCTGCTCAGAGCTCCAGAGATCAAAAGATCCACCAGCTTCAGCCTGCCCATGGGAGGGATTACAAGCTCCTAGACTTCTCTTTATTTTAAAAATTCTTGTTACCAGGGATGGCTCATTGGGTAGGGGAAGGAAAGGGATATATTCAGAAAAGAATGAAATATAAAAACCAAAGATATCAGTAAAAAGGACATAAGCATATGGATTTGCTAACCTTTATTACCTATTGTTTAAAGGAAGGACATTCAAGGAGCATCTCTCTAGGGAGGTCACCTCAGTAGGAAGGATAACATATAACATTCATGAGTAAAAAGCAAAGTGAAACTGAATCGACCAAAAGGAATGCTGTGTAGAGAGGCAGTGTGGTATATCGAGAAAGGACATAGTACTTCGAGGCTGGACAAAGCACAGCTTGGATTTTGCCCTTGACATTTCCTGGCTGTGAGATCCTGAATCCCACCTCTGAGTATCAGTTTCCACAACTCTAAAATGGATATAAAAATACCTGTAGAACCTAATAGGGGCAATACCGGAACGTCTCCTCTAGCCTACTCCCATGCAGATAAGGTGAGTTTTTCCTTTAAAAGTTATTGGGACATTCCTTTAGACTTGTTTCAGGGGACTAGGGGCCTCAAAGTTCATTTCCTCATCTATTCCCTATATGCAAAGCAACCTGAGCAGCTAGAGAACCCCTCATATGCTTGGTTAGCAGCTTAAGATGGAAGCAAACTCAGCTCAAGGGATTCTTAGGGCCTGTTGTTGAATATTCTTTTGCTATGGCTGGATAGATTTCCTTTTTTTTTTTAAATTGTCGGATGACCTATGAGTGTCTTATTTTATTCCAGTAGCAAACCTAAACTAACAGGGGATCCTGCCTGTGTTGGGCTCAGCTCAGAACAACCTACTTCAAAGAGTTGTGAAGAAGATCAAATGAAATCCCATATATAAAGCACTTTGCAAATGCTGAATCTATCTGTCTGTATGTCTTTCAGTTTGTCTGTCTGTTTCTATCTATCTATCTATCTATCTATCTATCTATCTATCTATCTACCTAGCTATCATCTACATAGCTATCTACATATCTATCTACTTATCTATCTAATCTATGTCTATTTCAATTTTATTCTATCACTGTAGCAGCAAGCACCCCAGCATCCCCAGAGTGGCTGCCAACACAGGTTCTTAGATCTGCTTTTGTAAAGGAAAGCAACTCAAAATGGGTTAACAAGCTTACTTTAATCAAACAAACATATATTACCTAGTTCAGGGGGAAAAGGTCAGCACCCCAAACTTCAGAGTATACAGACAGATCAAACAGACAGGCTTCCAAACTGTCCAACCGTTATATCAATAACACAGTTATTGATATAACACAGTTACCAGAGGGAAGCATCAACATCTGGGTTTTCAAAGCCGGGGGGCTCTCAACGGCTGCCCAGAGTCTCATCTGCCCAAATCACCCAACACTTCTCAAAGTGAGCCCCAAAGCAAAGACCCAAATCAGGAATTACAGAGCCCTCTCTTGGGTCAGAGAATGTAACCACCCTCTTGACCCACAGCCCAATCACAAAGTATCAAGGAGTGGGCTTTCCTGAAAAACAAGCCTCCTACCACAGGCTTCCAGTGCAATTAAGCTAGGGGCAGGGAAGATCTTTAAATCTACATTTCCATTACAATCACCTATCTAATCTGTCTGTCTCTTTTTCTATATATTTCTACACACACACACACACACACACACACACACACACACAGAGGGATTGGATCTGTGAATACATTGATATAGGGAATTACCTCTACCAATACATATCAGCAACATTCTGCCACTAACAGTCATAGAAAATTTCCCAGAGGCAATAAGAGGTTAAATGACTTGCCCAGAGTTACAGTCAATATGTACAGAACTAAGACTTGAAATCAATTATTTCTGATCTTGAGATTGGCTTTGTATACATTATACCACATTGCCTTGTTTTTCTTCAGTTCATCAGTTGTATCTGACTCTTGGTGACCCCATTTGGAATTTTGTTGGCAAAGATCCTAGAGGGGTTTTTCTTTTCCTTCTCCAGATCGTTTTACAAATGAGGAAACTGAGACAGAGTTAAATGATTTACTTAGGGTCACATAGCTAGTAAGTATCTAGCACACCCAGCATGGCTGCTAGCACAGGTTCTTAGACCTGCTTTTCTAAAGGAAAGCAACTCAAAATGGGTTAGCAATCTTACTTTAATCGATCAAGCATATATCATTTTCCTAGCTTGGGAAAAAGTCAGCACCCTGAACTTCAGAGAATACAAACAGAAGTTACAACAGAAAATAACACAATTAAACAGACAGGGCTTCCAGCTGTCTGACCATTACATCCTATCAATTACCAGAGAGAGAAGCACCAACATCTGGGTTTTCAAAGCTGGAGGGGCTCAATGGCTGCTTAGAGTCTCATCTGGCCAAATCACATGACTCTTCCCAAATTGAGCCCCTAAGCAAAACCTCATATCAGGGTATATATAGCTTTCTCCTGGGTCAGAGAATGTCACAAACCTCTTGATCCAATGCCCAATCACAAAGTAGCAAGGTATTGGCATTCTTGAAAAACAAGCCTCCTGCCACAGGCTCCATGTGACCATTTTCAGCTTATTAGGGGGCAGAGTATATTTTCAAATCACAGAAGGTTCTTACATTCACTTAAGCCTATCAAGGGGCCAAGAGGCAGGGAATATCTTCACATTCCCATTGCCATTACAGTATCTGAGGCCAGATTTAAACTCAGGTCCTCTTGACTCCAGCCCCTGCACTCTATACACTGAACCACCTAGGTGCCTCATATCTACACACAGATACACAATATTTTACAAATATATACACATATATGTATCTATACATATATAAATAGAGAGAGAACCAAGAGATATAAAGAAGGATTAGAGAGAAGAAAGCATAAATCATGAATACCAACTTTATTCCCTTGTCTTCTCTGCTAAAACACTGGTTTCTAGAATCATTGATTATATGGTTTGAAGTATATTGTGATACAGAGATTTAAATTATAGTTTTTTAAATTGGCATACTTCTAACAGACTGGTTTGCCCAAGATGTACATTTTTTTTTTTTTTGCAGTTAATACCATTTGATTTCAATGGCCTCCTCTGCTTCCTCTTAAAAGTACTAAATGGAGGGGTGGAGCCAAGATGGCGGAGTAGAAACAGCTCATCCAAGCCACTCTGCCCCCAGATTCTTATGTAAAAGGAGACTCTGAACAACTTCTGGAGCCCCAGCACCCACAGAACGACACAGAGAAGCTAACCTCCCACTGAGGACAGCCCAGCAGCCCTGCAGGAAGGACCAGCGCAGTGGTCTGGGAGCCGGCAGCTCGCAGCATGCAGAGTGCGGGGAGCCGAGTGGAGCCCAGGTCCGCGTGAGCCAAGGTTTTAGCCCCAGGGTGGCAGGGCCAGCAGCCAGCTGGAGAGACCCTAGAATACCAGCAGCTGTGGCGACTCCAGAATTATCAACATAGACATGCCTAGGACAAAGTAAGAGGTTAGTGTCCTATGGACTTTGGGACCAGTATTTGGGGAATGCGTCAGCTCCCTCCCCTGGGGGCTAGAAGCCGCTGAGGAGACACACCATTTTGTAGTTTTCAGAGGCAGCTCCAGCTCCCAGCCTGCAAATTGTAGGAAGATCCAGCGATCAGTCTTGGGGGGTAATCGCTCTTGCTTTAACCTCCCTGGATCTGGATTGTGATCTAGGGTGGAAGTTGTGGGTGGGTTTATAGCTTGCCAGAAACGGAAGTTGCCCCCCACACGTTCGGGACGAAAATTCCTCTATCTGGCCTTAAAGCCATAGTGTGGCAACAAGCCCCAAAGTCAAGTAATTAAGTGGCAACATGCCAAGGCAAAGGAAACAGAAAAATGCAACCCTAGACTCCTATTTTGGGGGGCATAGTGCGGGAAAAGTACTGTGAGGTCAGAAGTCCTGCTCCAAAAGCCCCAGGGGAAGACATGAGCAGGTTGCAGGCCATAGAGGACCTTAAGAAGGACTTTAAAAATCAAATAAGAGAAGTGGAGGAAAAATTGGAAAGAGAAATGAGAAGGATGCAGGAAAAGTATGAAGTGAGGGTCAACAGCCTGACTGAGGAAAACAACACCTTAAAAAATAGACTAACTCAAATGGCAAAGGAGGCCCAAAAGGCAATGAGGAGAAGAATGCCTTAAAAAGTCGAATTTGCCAGATGGAAAAAGAATCTCAAAAGTTCACTGAGGAGATTCATTCCTTCAGAGTTAGACTGGAGCAAATGGAAGCTAATGACTTTATGAGAAATCAAGATGCTGTTAAGCAGATCCAAACAAATGAAAGATTAGAAGGCAATGTGAAATATCTCATGGGAAAAACCACTGACCTGGAAAATAGATCCAGGAGAGACAATTTAAAGATTATTGGACTACCTGAAAGCCATGATCAAAGAAAGAACCTAGAAATCACCCTTCAAGAAATTCTCAAGGAAAACTGCCCTGATGTTTTAGATCCAGAGGGCAAAATAGAGGTTGAAAGAATCCACCAATCACCTCCTGAAAAAGATCCCAAAAAGAAAACTCCCAGAAATATTATAGCCAGGTTCCAGAATCCCCAGATCAAGGAGAAAATACTACAAGCAGCCAGGAAGAAACAATTTCAATATTGTGGAAACACAATCAGAATAGCCCAGGACCTGGCAGCTTCTACACTGAGGGATCCAAGGGCATGGAATATGATATTCCAGAGGGCAAAAGAGCTGGGAATGAACCCAACGGTCACCTACCCAGCAAAACTGAGTATTTTGTTTCAGGGGAAAATATGGTCATTCAGTGGAATAGAGGACTTTCAAGCATTCTTGAGGAAAAAACCAGAATTGAATAGAAAATTTGACATCCAGACACAAGAAGGAAGAGATGCCTGAGAAGGTAATCAGGGAAAAGAAATCAATAGGAACTTATCAAAGTTGAACTATTTACATTCCTATATGGAAAAACAATAACTGTGACTAAGGAAACCTTTCTCAGTATGAGAATAATGGAAGAAGGTGTGTGGTCATATGAATACATATGTGAATGTGTGTGTATATGGTTACAGTTATATATGGATAGAGGGCATAGGTTGAATTTGTTGGGAAGGGAGAATACTCAAGGGATGAAATTATGAGGTGAGAGAGGAAAGTGGCAAGAGGAGATGGGGAGAGACAGGGTAGGGTAAACTATCTCATGTAGAAGAAGCAAGGGGAAGTGGTTGCAAG
This sequence comes from Gymnobelideus leadbeateri, assembly GCA_011680675.1. Classification (NCBI taxonomy): domain Eukaryota; kingdom Metazoa; phylum Chordata; class Mammalia; order Diprotodontia; family Petauridae; genus Gymnobelideus; species Gymnobelideus leadbeateri. The sequence goes on along the minus strand of WOXC01011459.1, from coordinate 74,258 downwards.
GGAGGGGGAGAATAGGAAGGAAAAAAGGCAAAACCACATTCTCATTGAATTTGGTTCAGGGAGAGAATGACATACATACTAAATGGGATATCTCAACCTGCAGCAGGATAAGGGGAAGGGGGATGAGAGGAGGGATGATGGATGGGAGGGCATCCTTGGGGGGAGGGGAGGTTGGAAGTACCCACTATAGAAGAGGGACAGGATCATGTAGGGAATGGACCAGGTGGGGGTGGGATGAGTGGGAGGGAATTATAAGCAGCCTTGTACAATATATCTACTATGATAATGTTTTGCATAGCTAGACATGTACAACATATACCGAATTACTTATCTCCCCAGAGGGAATGGGTGACAAGGGAGGAAGGAAATGGATCTGAAATTCGAGGTCTTAACATTAAATGTTTCAAATATATATAAATACTATTATTAATACTCTTTTTCTTACAATTGGGAGATAAGATGTGCAGGCATTGGGACACAAGATTCATCTTCCTCCAATGGAAAAGTCGAAGGGGGTATGGGAGAAGGTATGGGAGAGAGCAGATTGGAGGAAGCGATATCTTGTGGGACTGCTATTCTGGGAGGTTGGGTAGGGGAATAATGGGGGGGGAAATGATTGTAACTCAAAATCTGGTGGAAATGAATGATGTAAAACAGAAGTTAATAAAGCATTTGTTTAAAATAAAGTACTAAATGAATATATATTATGTAAAACAAAATCAAAATTTGCTTGGAGGCTTGTAGCTACCCTAGAGGTCATTACAGATACTATTGGCGATCACTATGGTGCGGTCTGCATAGACCTGTAAGACTGCAAAATACCCCGGAGCTATTGATCTTCTCTGCAGTTCAGTCTAGTTCCACCTAGAAGACCCAGGAAGCACGATTAGACTTCTTTCTTAGCAGGAGATGACAGAGATTCCTACCAGTTCATATACTTTCATTAAGCAGGTTGAGGTCTGATATCTCATGCTTAGTATTCTTCTCGAGGATCCCCACAGGTGTCCAAATTCAAATGCTATCTCTTTATATACTTTGGCTGAAGCCCTTACTGAAGCTGATAATATTTAGGTTTCTCCTTAATTACTGTGTCAAGTTCAATTATTTCAAGGCCCTCCATGATCTGGGCCAACCCTATGTCTCACTATTTCCCTATATACAACCTTCATTCCAGTCAAGCCAGCCCTCTCGTTGTCCCCTTTACAAACCATGTGAGTTTGCTTCTAAACTGTCCATCTTTGACTGGCTTTTTTTCCCTTTTTTTTGCTCATATAAACCTGATCCTTTCTTTAAGGCCTGAGTTACTTCTCCTGCAGAGAGTCTTCTCTGATCAGTCTGGCTCATGCTAAAATCTCTCTTTCAGAAACTCTATGGCATCTCTAGTCTCCAGAACACAATTCTAGACAATTATATTCTATTGTGAATTGTTCTCTGTTTCTTATCTTTTTGATATTTTTGAAGTAGAGCACTGGGACTAGAGCTGGGAAGGTCTGAGATCCAATTCAGCCTCCTTCACATACTAGATAAGCAACCCTGGACAGGTCACTTAACTTCTGTCTGTCTCAGTTATTTTGTCTGTAAATAGCTCTTATATCCCACGGTTGTTGAGAAAATAAAATAAGATAACATTTGTAAAACGTTTTGGAATCATTGTGCTGAAGAAGACTTCTGAGAGTCCCTTGAACAGCAAAGACATCAAATTAGTCAATACTTAAAGAAATTAATTCAGGCTAGTCACTGGAGGATCAAATACTGAAGCTGAAGCTTAAATACTTTGGTCAAATAATGAGAGGATGGGACTCATTGAAAAGATCCTGAAGTTGGGAAAGATTGAAGACAAAAGGAAAAGGGGAGGATAGTATCATGGAAACAACAACCACAAACTTGGACAGACTTTGAGATATAATGGAGGGGAGAAGAGCCTGGTGTGCTGTCATCCATGGGATCATGAAGAGTTGGACATGATTGAACAAAAAGTGTTTGTTTTGCAAACCTTAAAGTGTGGTTTAAATGTTAGCCACTGTTATCATTATCATTAACTTATCTCCATTAGATTTTACACTCAACAAGGGGAGGCACCATATTATTTAGTTTTTTTTTAATGTTTCTTGTAGTACCAATAGGGTGCTGGACATTTTTAGCAATCAAAACACTGAGATAATCTGGGTTTGAATGCTGACTGATGTTTGCTAGCTATGGGACCAGAGAGGACCCTCCCTCTCTGAGACTATTTCCTTTCTAATAAAATGTATATCACATTATACTTCCTATCACATGGAGATGTTATAAGGAAAATGCTTTGCAAGCTTAACCTCACATTCAAGAACTTGTAGTTTTATTTTTATTTTTTTGGATAGCTATTTTAATATCATTGTTTTCCTTTGTAATCTTGTACATTTTATTTCCTTTTTTCTTTAAAAAGAGTATTCTGAGAAGAGGTCCATAGGTTTTACCAGATTGCCAAAGGGGTCCATGGCATAAGAAAGGTTAAAAACCCCTGTAATTTTGCATACCCTTTTGCCAGGGCAGGGAAGTCTCTGGTGATGTCATATGTTTCTGAGTGGAATTTAGTTAGAACAGCAATCAAGAGAAGAAAGCAGAAATCATTTCTCCCCCATCTTTTTCCCTTTCAATATCCCTTGTCTCTTCATATATAGGAGTAAGAGAAACCTAAGCCTCCTAGGTTTTGGGAGAAGTAAGTGTCATCTCATCTAAAAATAGACAAGAGGCTTTTCTCCCGGTACTAAGTTAAACATGTTATTCATATTGAAAAGATGTTTTAAAACATTTATAGGTTTGCAATTCTCTTCTTGAAATGACCATTTGTCATCTTGTTTTTTCCAAGAAAGATGTTTGGTTATTTCGTGGCAGCACTGGATTTGGGGTAAGACGACTGGAGTTTTCAGCTTTGCCACTTATTGCCTATGAAATCTTAGGCAAATCCCAAGGCTTCTGACCCTTTTTTATCTTAATGGTATGATGATCTTTACAGTCCTTTCTAAATCTCTGCTGCTCTTAGTTCATAGAATAATTCTTTGAACTATATGAGAGGCATATCTTTGTGATATCAATTGTGGTATTTGTGAGATTTCTAGGCCTTTGTAAAGCCAAGGCAATAAGGAATAAGGCTATAACTTGAGAGGCTATATGATAGAATCAAAAGAGCCCTAAACTTATGATTTAGCCCTAAATCTATGATTTAGCATATACAATACGATGGATAGAATACTGAGACTGGAATTGGATAGAGTGTTGGGTCTGTAGTCAGGAAGACTTGAGTTCAAATATGGTCTCAGATACCAACTTGTGACTCTGGGTAATCTTTTAACCTCTATTTGCCTCAGTTTCCTCATGTGAAAAATGGGAATAATAATAGAATCTACTTCCAGGGTTGGATTGAATGCCTTGCCTGGAGTCAGGAAGACTTGAGTTCAAATCCAACCTCAGATACTTAGTTGTATGACCCTGGGCAAGTTACTTAACCCTGTTTGCCTCATTTTCCTCATCTGTAAAACAAGCTAGGAAGGAAATGGAAAACTATTCCAACATCTTTGCTAAGAAAATTCCAAATGGAGTCACAAAGAATCAGACATGACTGAAATGAACAAACAATCAAACTCCCAAATTTGCTAAGAAGATAAAATGAAATCATATTTGTAAAGCCCTTAGAACCCTGCCTGGCACACACTAAGTGCTATATAAATGTTAGCCATTATATTATTATTCTTACTGTCCTGTGATACCACATTTAAAGGAGAAATTGGGGAGGAAAAAAAGCTGCTTTGCATTCTAACATTTGTACTGACATTTTTTATTGACTTGAATTGTGATATAAAAGAAAATGTACCAAACTAAAAATCAGAAGATCTGAGTTGTCATCCCAACTCTGCCTCTAAATAGCTGTGTGTTCTTGTGACTCGCTATCTCATTGTTTCTAGCTCCACAATTCTATAATACACTCACTATGGGGAAGATCAGGGAAGATAAGGTGAGTTTGGAGGCGGTTCAGAAAAACAGCCTTTATTAAGTTTTTGAGTGTGCAGTGGGAGTTCTGTTTGGGAGGACACATGGAACGTCAAGGGGTTTTGAAGCAAAGGTTTATTCCTTTTGACTCAGAAGGGGAGAATGCATTCTAGCTCCTGCCCCCAGCTCAGACCTTCTCAGACAAGCATTGGAGAGGTGACCCAGATGGGCATGCTGGGGGCAGGGCCTGAGTAGTGTCTCTAGAGGCTGTTTGGGGGGGGGGGGCAGGATCAGCCAATATTACCAACCAGCAAGGAAAGAGTGCCCTTCTTAGATCCTATATAGGGAATTTTAACTGCAGCACAGCAAGCCAGACAAAAGGGAGAGTTACATTATGGTGGGTGGGATCCTGCCATAGGCAAATATTCAATTGTTTTAGAAGCAAGGGAAGAAAGTTCTCTAAGGCTGACACCTCGTACCCATTTTAAAAACTTTATTATTTAGATTGTATGTATGATACAAACTAGCTATGAACATCATGCATTCCTTTAATAATTATTTTTGAGTGCCTGCTATAAGCACTCCAGGTGACTATGTACAGTGCTCTATGGTTGATGGCACCGTTTTTTAAAATAAAATTTCTTCCAACATTTCAAGAATCCAAGATTTCATTGGTATGAGTACTTTGTTCACTGATGCAAATCAAAACTCTTTCATGTCGTAATGATTAGTCAGTCTTCATGAGTTTCTGTGGCTGAAAAAAAATCATTACCTCCTTGCCAATCAAGGCAATGAGCCACTCCCAATTTATCTCCATTGGTCTTTGGACAATAGACATGCAATCTAATAGTAAAAGACTTTCTAGTTTGATAGGACATCCCTAAACTTGTGTTCCATTGGCTTGACCTTTGAAAATCCAGGGTTATTATATGTTGTCAAGAAGTCAGCACATGTTTATTAAGCACTATGTGCCTAAATGCTGAGGGATGGGGATGTGGGGGGACCTGGAGAGATTTCCTGTAGAGGTGGGGTTTCAGTTGACTCTTGATGTAAGCAAGGAAACTAGGAGCTGGAGGCGAAAAGGCAGAGCATTCCAGGTATTGGAGAAAGCCAGTGCAAAGGAAAAAAGATGGGAGGTTGAGTGTGGTGTGTGAGGACAGCAAGAAGGCCAGTATAGCTGAATGGCTTAGTGTGTGTAGAGGATTAAAGTGTAAGGATGTTGGAAAGGTAAGAATTAGCAGGTTATAAAGAACTTTCAAAGTCAAACAAAAGATTTTGTATTTGATCCTGAAGAGAATAGTTAGCCACTAGACTTTATTGAGTGTCTAGGTGTGCCTATTAAGGTAGGATTGCTGTTGAGTTGCTTTCAGTTGCGTCCAACTCTTCATTACTCAATTGGGATTTTCTTGGTAAGGTACTGGAGTGATTTGCTAATTCCTTCTCTACCTCATTTGAGAGATGAGGAAACTGAGGCAAAAAGGGTAAATGACTTGTCCAAGGTCACACACTAGTAAGTATCTGAGGCCAGATTGGAACTCATGTTTTCATGACTCTAGACTTGGCCTTTTATCCACTGTGCTACCTCCAAAATGAGTGGAGGATGGATCGGAGTCAGGTGAGACTTTAGGCAGCCAGACTAATTGGAAGGCAATTGCAGTAGTCAAAACAAAAGGTGATAGAGGCTGAACTTGAGTGGTAGCTGGATGATTGGGTGCTTTATAGAAGAGATGTGGAGGTAGAAAATGGTATAATTTGGCAGTGGAATGGAAATATGGATGAGTGAGTATCAATGGACACGGTTTATGAGCTAAAGTTCTTGGGACATTAGTGGTGCTTTCAATAGTGTTGTTGTTGTTGTTGAGTTGTTTTCAGTTGTGTCCAACTCTTCACGATCCATTTTATTGGTGGGTGAGAGTTCTGTCAAGCTATGCAGATAGCTGATAAAATAATGGAAATAATGCTCTGTACTTGACCATAACTAAACACGCTTTTGTAGGGTGGCACCATGCAGTCTTCTGTTATTTTACTTTCTACATTCTTGGTTCATACTTCAGAAATCAGTACCTTTTCATAAATCAAACTTTTTTTTTAATTGCCCTTAAGCCACGTCTCCAAAGCCTTGTGAGGTGGAGATTTGAGACAATTATCTGGATAATTCAAACTCCCTCTGGGAGCCCCTGGCAGAATTCATTCCTCCTCTGTAGCAAGGGAGAGAGAAGCCATCACTAGCATGCTCCAAGATCCCTGTGACAGAAAATGGCAGGGCTTCTAGTCAGGTTTGTTCTGTGTGTCTTAAATGCTGCCTTTGGCTATTTTAGTCACTACAGAGCAGTGTTTGTTCAGTGGAGGAGGTCAAAAGATCTGCGCTTTCCGAAGTTAATCATTTATGGCAGCGTTTGGTTAGCTGATAACTTGTACTTTCACTGTTGCAGACTGACTGATTTAGACTGTAGATTACAAATTCATTATCCTCTTCACATTTTTTCATATTCTCCAATACATTTTTGTACCTATTTCCCTCAGTGGTGATGGAGTTTTCATGTTAGGTTTTCCCCTCACGACTCCTTACTCATTAGAATTCCTTGATTTGTCACTTAAAAGTACATACCTATTTTATGCTCCCGGTGCTCATACTGTATCAACTATAATAGATATTCACTGATTCTGACTGCTTTAAACATTGATAATAGCTCTAAAGAAAGTAGTCTGTTTAGACACACAGCTTCCTCAGCAAGCCTTACCCCTTGAAACTAAGAATTTCTGCAGCCTTAAAGAAATCTTATCTCTCTACCTTTTTTGACTGCATTTCTGCAAATACATTCTTGAATATTAACATGTTCCAAAATTAGAATTGGCAACCAGAACATTTGGTCTAGATAGGATTCTATAAATTTTAATTCAATAGGGATGTTAGGTACATTTGGGTCAGCTAGGGGATGCAATGGATAGAGTGCAGGAACTAGAGTCAGGAAGACCTGAGTTCAAACCTGGCCTGAGTGTGGGTGACCCTGGGCAAGTCACTTAATCTTATTTGCCTCAGTTTCTTCATCTGTAAACTGAATTGGAGAAGGAAATGGTAAGTCACACTAGTCTCTTTATCAAGAAAACGCCAAATAGGGTCATGAAGAGTCAGACATGACTGAAATCACCGACTACCATCAAATATATTTGAATTCAAAGAATCAATAAATGCATAATGGAGAATGTGTCTAAAGAATAGACTGAAAAAGGTCTGGGCTTTTTAGTGGGCTGTGAATTCAAAAGGAGTCAACAGTGTGATGTGTAGTTATAAAAAGCTAATGGGGTTTTAGGCTGCATTAAGAGATTCTGTTCAGGATTGGGAGGTTATGTTCATCCTGGTCAGAGGACATTGGAGCCCTGTGTTCTGTTTAATGATGTTTAGGAATGACAAGAATAAACTTGAGAACATCCAGAGAGGGCAACCAGGGTGGTGATCTCAGTCTTTGAGATCAAGATTGGTTAAAGGAACTAGAAATGCTTAGGTTAGATTTAGAGGAGACAGAATAGCTGTTTCCTGAAGTAGAAGAAATGGACTTCCTTTGTTATTAGAGAGAAGAACCAGGAGAAATAGCTAAAGTAGCCAAAAAAAAAAAATTAGACTTGATGAAAGTCAAATGCCTTAGAGCTGTCCAAAGGTAGCGTAGACTGCTTGGGGATATGGTGAATTTCCCAGAGTTGAAGCCTTCAAGTCAAGGCTAGATGTCTACTTGTACAGAATAATAGTGAGTTGTCCATATTCAAGTATAATAGAGCTATCTTGTGGCACAGTGGATGGAATGCTGGACTTGGATTCAGGAAAATATTAATTCAGACCCTGTCTCTGACACTTAAACGGTTGTGTGAACCTAGGCAAGTCACTTATCTTCTCTCAGCCTCAATTTTCCCACGTGTGAAATGGGAGTGGTGGTGGGGGTAATTATACCTTCTTAAGAGGATTGTTGTAAGAATCAAATGAGATAAAGTATGCGAAGCATTGCAAACCTTAAAGCACTATAGATGTTTGTTGTTTGGTCAATTTCAGTCATGTCCAATTCTCTGCAACCCCATTTGGGATCCTCTTGGCAAAGATACTGAAGTGGTTCATCATTTCCTTCTCCAGGTCATTTTACACATGAGGAAACCAAGGCAAGAAGGGTTAAGTGACTTGTCCAGGGTCACATAGCTAGGAAGAGTCTGAGGCCAGATTTGAAGTCAGGCAGATGAGTCTTCCTAACTTTAGGCCTAGCACTCTATCCACTGAACCACCTTACATAGAAATAATAGATGATATGATATGGTATAATGTATGACAATAAAATATAACATTAACAGTGTTTTATGATTAGCTATAATATAATAAATAATAGTTATTATTAGGCTAGATGTCTCTTAGGTCCCTTCTAATCATAACTCAATTCTAATCAAATCTATCATCCTTTAAAATTCAAAGAAAATACTCTTTTGACTCTTTACCATGCATATTTCAGTTCTTAATATTCATGTTAATGCTTGAAAGGCATCATTTCTCATCCTTGTTCCAATATGCAGAAATCTCCAAAAAGATGAAGCAACATTCCATGGAAAGGAAATTATGTCATAAGAATAATTTGTCTGATTCTTAGGAACAGCTAGTAACTGGATATGGCCAAAGCCGTTATGTTTGTCTTATAACAGATACCAGGTTGCACAGATTGAGGAGAAAAAAATGAAATGCATGCAGCATGTTTCAGTGAAGGTTGCTATGTTATACCAAAAATGTGTGGTGTTCCAGAAGGCCTATGATCTGCCTTCTGTTCAGATGTGGCTTGTTGAGCCTTTGATAGCATTCACATTCAGAACTGAGCTTCCATGGGGTCTCCATGTAGAAAGAACTCCTGTCTCAGCTTCACAATATCCCTTCCCCACATAGGTCCATCCGGCTCTGCTAATGTAGGAGAGAAGGACTTTAATGTGGTAATCTACTATTAAAACCAAGAATTCTGAAGTTGAAAGGGGTCTTAAAGATTAAGTCCAATGGCTGCCAAATCATCACCTCCAGCATTCATAACAAGTAACTTCTGCTTGAATACCTTCAATGACAGATCACTCATTTAAGAGGCAGTTTTATGAGACTGTCCCTTGTTGGACAGCTATTTGTTTAGAATTTCTGTATGATTCAAAATTTGCCTCCCTGTAATTTTAACCCACTGATCCTAGTTCTCTCCTCTGCTGTTAAGCTTATGTCATTCTTATAAAAGGTAAAAATAAGTGGCAAAATTTAAAGCAGTTGGAAATTCACAACTACTGTCTGCTATTACTCCAATATGAAACATTAATATTATTTCATAAAATGTTGCAGGGCTAATGTTCTCTTTCTCACCCATGGGTGATAGCAAATATTTGGAGTCCAAAGTGAGTGCAATATTACACAATCTTGAATTTATTTACCTCCTAGATTTGGCAGCAAGATACTTCCTGAGAGTGTGGTTTTAATCAGAATTGGGTAACATAGTTCTTGACAAAGATTCGTCTTTGAAAATTTGGTGGAAGGACAGCTATCTAAACTCTAATTTTATACCAATAAATGGGGAAAATTACGATGTAATATTGAGGGCAGGGAATTATTTTGTTTTATTTTTGTGTGTTTCTTTTTTTAAATTTATTTTTGTGTGTTTCTTTTTTAAAATTTATTTTTGTGTGTTTCTTTCTTTAAATTTATTTTTGTGCATTTCTAACAACCAATGCAGTATTTTATGGTAAATGGTAAATAAATTGTTAAATTGAATACTTGATACAAATCAAAGTTTATTGATTGCCTCCAGATTCGTTATCATGTGAATTTGTCACTGAATTATAGATTTGTAAATGAGCAAATCATTGTCCTGACTCTATAGGAAAATTTTCTTGGGGACGCGGGAGATAGGTAGTAAGCATCTTGAAGACTTTGAAGTCAAATGAAAATAATGCTGAATATCAAATCTGAAATTAAGAAAACTCAGGCATAATTCTGGATCCCTCATGGTGGTACGTCTATGTGGAAATCATCCTCTAAGGTGCTCAGTTTGTATGTTTGCAAAATGGGGATAATACCTGACCTCAGTCTATTTTCTAGGATTTATTTCTAATATTAGTATATAGGTGTGTATATACGCACATACATATATGTCTATACACACATATACATATACATACACACATGTGTGTACATATGTATGGTTAGAACTGGATGGGACCTGAGAGGTCATCTTGTGCAGCCTTATCTGGCTTCAAGATTTTGCCAAGTTTCTGCTTCCTCCATGAAACCTTTCTTGGTTTCCTCTTTCTTCCAACAGAGGTGTAAACTCCTTGAGGGTAGATATTTTTGTGAATGTATCTCCAAAGCCTAGTGCAGTGCCTAGCACACAGTAGGGGCTTAATACATTTTCATTTAATTGTTTTAAAAGCAACTACACTGTTTTTGGTTTCCCTTTTAACTTCTAGCTACCAACAATATCTTCCAGGATTATTTATTATTTATTGCATAATTCATAGAATTTAGATCTGGAAGCAACCTTTACAGATCACCTAATCCAAACTCCTCATTTTATAGATAGAGAAATCAAGGGCCTGAGAGATGAAATGACTTGCCTCATGTTACATTAAGGAGCAAGATCCAGAGTTGAGTCAAGGTCCAATCAAATTCAGTGTACTTTCCATTACATTGTGCTATTATCTGATGGACTGAACTCTCTTGCAATTTCTGTGATCTCCTTTATAAATTCCTTTTAAAATTATAGTTATGGATAGCATTTAAATGAAAGAACGAGTTTATTCAGTAAATCAATCAGCAAATTATCAACAGAAATTTATTATGTACAATTTGAATGAAATGGCATAGGACAGAATGCTGAGTTTGGAGTCAGGAAGATCTGGGTTCATATCTTGCTTCTTTCACTTACTATATAACCCTAAGTTAATTGACTGATCTCCATGTGTCTCAGATAACCCAAGGGCTTTTTTAACCTAAGATCTATTCACTTTTACAAAAACAAAACAAAACAAAAAACAGTTTCATAACTGCATTTTAATACAACTAATTTCCTTTATAGTCCTATGTATTTTATTTTATGCATTTAAAAACATTCTAAAAAGGTAGAGATAGGCTTTACCAGACTGCCAAATAAAATTCCACCAAGTTTAAAAATCCCTGTACTAGAACCAATTTACTAAGCTGCACATGAATTGCAGCCTGTAATTGTTCATAGTCCCCCAAGCTGACAAAATTTCAGATTCTTTGTATATTCATGAAATATTTGGAAAACATTATGCTGTTACCTCTATTGTTATGCCTTTAAGGGAATTTTGAATAATTCTGACATATCCATGGAAAATGCCTTGCAGAACAAAGTACTGTTTTGCTCTATGAAATCAAATATTTTTTAAAAAATAGTCAACAAACAATAAGAACGATATGTATTCTCTTCATATTTCAATATATTTTGAGATGGTAAAAATGTATCGTACTTACAAGAGCCTTTATGCTTCTTTTTAATACCCTGGTGAGGAAAGTCCTTAAAACCAGTCTGTTCTCATAGCAATGATACATCAGTGACACAATAGGCATATGGATGCTTGCTCTCAAAGGAATGAATAGCACTGAAGCCAGATCTAACTGGGTGAGAAGAAAGAGTTTGTTCTAAAATTTTTTTTCAGATCTTTTCTATCTTTGTCTGTTTGGTGTTCGCCCTCCAGTTTCATCTTTAATTGCTTTGGTGATGACTAAACAATTAGATCTCTCTGTGACCTTTAAAATGGTTTTCCCCTCTACTTCTTGCTGTTTTAGAAGTCAATAGTCCTCTGTCAGCTTTTACAAATGCATTGTAAATTATATGTAATGTAATGTTTACAACCTTATAATTATATTTTAGTATATAATATAATATGATATAATGTAACATATCACATCACAATGTAATCTAACTTAGTATAATCTAACCTAACCTAATCTAACATAATATATATGATACAAAATGATACAAAATGATACAAAACAATATAATATAATAATATATATTCTAACATAGTGATGTCTTACTTAACTGCCATATCATTCCATTCAGCAAACAAGTCAAATGTTTCTTGACTATGGTAGTTTTTAGGTTCTTTTGGTATCCTTATTATGTTGATTGATTAACATTAAACTTTTACATAAATTGATTTATGCCCTTTCTTCTTTCAAGCATTATTTTTGGCATGAATAACTTGTTTAAATAGACCAGGTTGGAGTTGTATTAATTGTATCTGATAGTTTTTCCCCTATTTTTTACACTTTCAGTTTTATATTACTTTTGATCTTTGTTTAAATAAATCTGTGGTCTGACTATACAAAGATGATTCAAGTGTAACTTCCACATCAATAATGGATCCACTAAAATAGAAACAATTTCATGTTATTCAATATTTGTCGTGTCTAGCACCTGCTGATTCTCTTTTCATGCTAAGTCTTCATGATGTGTAAGAGAGAGGGTTCTGTGTAATTTATGAAACTTTGGCCTGTTTCATTACTTATAGAAATAAGAGCCATATTTTCTGGGACATTTTTCACCATCTTTGCCTATTCCCACCTTTTGCTTGAAGTTACCAAGAATCACAGTAAATATTGATTTAATTTATAAATATAAATTTTGCAAGATGTAAATTTTAAAAATTTAATTTTTAAAAAATATTTAATTTAATTTAATGAGATTTTCAGATAATCCCTCTATCCATTCACCCTCTGCAAAAGGCTATAATTACCTTCAATTTGTGAGCACTGTAATATGAAATAATGAAATGTTCCATGCAGTGACACTTCTTATTGCCTTTAGAGGCACAATAAAGCTGATTTTGTGAATTCCTTTATTTGCTCCTCTAAAACTGGTTTAAAGTTATGTAAGTAAATTTATTTCTTAGTTTCTTCATCAATAAAATAAAGGTTTTGGGTTAGATAACTTCCTCCCCTCAAAATATCTTGTATTTTCTTATAATTTTGTAAATAAAAAAGTAATTATTAAATCCTTACTACATGCCAAGCACCTCTAATTGTTTGCTATTTTTTTGTCCTTCCTTTTCAAAGAGAACCAATGACATTATGGGGTAATGTCTTGAATCATGCATGAATTGGATTTATGTGAGGCACAGTTGCACCAAGTTGTCAGTCTCACTCTCTTTTCTAGAGTCATCAAAGTCCAGTGACAACACAGAATTCAAGATGACTAGCAATGGCCCAGGATGCAGTGAATGACCTTGGCATATTTGACATCTGAGCAAGCTCTAAGTGCTCCACACCTTCACGGCCATTGCCACAAATAGCTTTCATCTTTCCATTCTGCCAGGGACAGTTTTCACATGTTTGGGGGAGACAAGTGTGAGGTCCATTGGTTATCTCAACCTAGTTTAGCCCATCTGCTGAGACAGTTTACCGGGGTGTAGTGATTGCACATGCTACAGCTTCTTGGAACCATAGGTGAGAGTTAAGTTTCAGGTAGATATCAAAGGTGAATGAGCAGCCCTGAAAAGGGTTTGGCAAGCCCTCACACTAGAGCTGCTAGTCTTCCTTGAACACCCCTCTATAATGTGCTAATTATATATACCATGAATAGAATGTCAACTCCTTGATAGAAGAGTTTAATTTGTTTTTACCTTTGTATTCCCATTGCCTAAAATATAGTAGGCATTTAATAATGGCCATTATCCTTGTTTCAAATTATTTAACTTTGTTATTGTTCAGACATTGTTCAGTTGTGGCTGATTCTTCACAACTATATTTGGGATTTTCTTGGCAAAGATACTGGAGAGGTTGCCATTTCCTTGTCCATCAGATGAGGAAACTGAGACAAACAGAGATAAGTGACTTGCTCATAGTCACACAGTCAGTGTCTGGGACCAAATTTAAACTCAGAAAGATGAATCTTTCTGTCTCCAGGGCTAATGCTCTATCCACTGCACCATCTAGCTGCCCATTAATTGGCTTAGTATAATTTAATTAATTTCTTTCTTTCTTCCCTCCCTCCCTTTTCCCCAAGAAATATTCATCAAGAATCTACCATGTCTAAAGCGCCATGGTAGGTGCTAATAGTACAAAGACCAAAAGACAAAAAAAAAAGAAAAGAAAAGAAAACAATCTATGGAAAACTTTCTAGGTTCATGGCATCCTTAGAGTCTCAGTGATTTTTTGTGATGCTTCTGGGCCAAAGAAAAGACCTTATGGTTATATTTGTTAAGTAGCAAGGTCAACCCCCTAAAATATCTTGCAGCGCCCACTTGAGTTCACTGCAACACCCCAAGGGCACCATGGCATACGTTTTGGAAACTGTGGGCCTATGCCATCTAGAGGATAATATTTCATTGAGAGCATACAACATGAACCCAGGTAAGTAAATATAAAAATAGTTTCAGGAAGGATAGACCAGTAACAATTGGAGAAATCAAGACAGCTCCATTTAGAAGGCAGGACCTGAGTTTTATCTTGGAGGAAGTTAGGGATCCTCCTAGATCAGGGAACAGCTCATTAACCATTGTAGCAAATAACTCTGGCCTCACTTTCCCAGTCTGAGGGTTAGCTGTATCATCCCTTCAGGGCTCTAGGGCACCCCTGAGGGATGAAGTGAATCTTCCTCCCTCTGTTAGCTGCCTGTTGGTTAACACCCCAGTTCCATGTTACCAATTACCATCAATCAGTTTTTACAAAGGGCTAATTATTTCACAGACTAGTGAAAATAAAAGTACAAATGTTCTCCCCCAGGATTAAGGGTGCTTTTTTCCCCTATGCCATCTTAGTCTCTATGGACAATAGGCTCTAACTGAACTAATTTTCTACACAGTATTAATTTCATTTAGTTCCTATCCAAATGGGTCATCACTGCTGTACAAACTTGTATTTCAGATGCCAGTGGGCTCAGTTTTGAAGGTGGTTGCCTTGGAACCCACATGTCAGACTGGTTGGCCACAAAAGCAGCAGTATCCACTTCTGGACTTCCTGGTGGCTCACTTTCCTCATCTAGAGCTTATCAGGTTGTAGCCATCTCCAATTTCCTTCCTCCCAAAGCAGGAAAGATTGAAGACGGCCGATTCGGAAGCAGGAGCAGGGCCATGCACTCTTGCTCTGAGCTTGCCCCTGCCACTACCAGCAGGCCTCAGCATCTTACCCTCTCCAATGCCAGTGAGCCCAGAAAGATCCCATGCCAAGAGCTCACACCCCAGTCAATTAAAGAGACTTCTCTTCATCCAGTGGCTTACAGATCAGAATTATTTACACAATATCTGTCCACGTTCTAAACCTCTCCAAGCTACTTCAGTTACATATATATCACCACACCTCTCCAGAAGCAGGTTTTCCAGTCTTTTAGATGTGGGGGATTTCATCAGCCAAGCAAACTGATGCTTGCTCACCAGCCCTGTTATATCAATTTGGCTTGAACTAGGTGTGGGTAATGGGAGTAGGATGAAATAAGTTTGGAAAGGTGGGTGCCAGATCATGGAAAACTTTAAATGCTGATTTAAATTTGTATTTTATTCTATAGGGAACCACTCAATTTTTTTCTCTTCCTGTCATGTGCAAGATGTTATGCTAGAATTTGGGGATATAAAGTTGAAAAAAAATATTGTCCTTGCCCTTAAGGAGCTTACAATTCAGTGGTTAGAAGAGAAATAGAACACGAATGGGAAATTAATACAAATAACTATCAGTTAAAATACCAGTTCAGGTCTTCTGACTCCAGAATCAGAGCAGTTCCCTTTCCCCATGTTATGTCCTTAATGTCATACAGTTTTTTGTTTTTTGGGTTTTTTTTTGCTTTTTGGAGGGCAATTGGGGTTAAGTAACTTGCCCAAGGTTACACGACTAGGTTTTTGTTTGTGTGTGTAAGTGTCTGAGGCTGAATCTGAACTCAGGTCCTTCTGACTCTAGGGCCTACGCTCTACTCACTGCAACACCTAGCTGCCCCTTGTCATACAGATTTTGAAAGTCTGACTCTTATCAGATATGTTTGTTGCAAATTGATTTCCCAGTTAGTTTCTTTCTTCATCTGTTGACTTGACATGTTTTCTCTGGTTGTCCCCCAGGCAAGGAATGCTCTCCCTCCTCATCTCTCCCTCTTAGGTTCCCTGGCTACCTTTGAGTCCCAGCTGAAATCTCACCTTCTACAGGGAACCTTTCTGGGTCACTATTAATTCTACTGTTTTCTGTTGACCATTTCCCGTTTATCCTGTGTGTGGCTTCTTTGTACATCGTTTACTTTTTGTCTCCCCCACTAGACTCTAAGTCCTTTGAGAGTAGAAACTATCTTTTCACTTTCTTTGAATTGACTTGCTACAAGAAAGGTACTTACAAAGTTTAAAATGCTAACCAAATGTGGGCTATTATTGGTCTCTTCCATTGGTTCATTAAAAAAACCCACATTTTATCCACTTGCAGATGTATTAATAAATACCTCTTTATAGCATGAAACCCCTTGGCTCTTGGGCTAGTATTTGGAGAGCATTGTCAGATTCTGGAAATAGAGAATAGCCTATTTCCTGAGGTCCCCAGTTCTTTCTGAACGTGATTTTGTAGGCTCCTGGGAAGGGTATCTTCCATCTGGGTCACACCAGAGGAGAGAAAGTTTTGTGGGCAGGGTTAAGTGGCACATTTGTTTTCTGGACCTGACCTCTTTCCTCCAAGACTATGAGTTCTTGTTGCGGTAATGGGAGTGGGAAGCTGAGGAGTGGTCCTTCCTCCACCTCCTCTCCACCATCAATGAAAACCAACCCGATGGGTTGTCAAGACTGCAGAGCAGCCAGAGAGAACTTTGCTTTTCACCTCCCCCACTTGCCTATTAATGGGGGGTATAGCAGAAACTGTTATTACCACTAATCTGGTACATGATCTATTTTTTCATTTCTTCCCATTTTCTCTAGGACAGGGATACAGGCTAGGGAAAGAAGCTGATTCTGTTCTCCATTACAGGCAGCTTAGGCCATCGCTTTTCTTACAAATGATCTGCTCAATTACTTATTGTCACCATCAACATCATCAGTATTGTTTTTCTTAAGGAATCCTCCTTTAATACAAATGAAAATTAGGTGATTACCATATCTTCTTCTCATGTGATTAATGTCAGCTGATATAGTTTTGGGGAGAGATTTTTGATCTTTTTAAAGAGACAGGAGACATTTTTCCTGCTTCAGTGTTAGTTGAGGTGTTGCATTGGGGAAAACCCAATTACAAACCATTGCATCTGGTTTGGATTTCCCACAAGCAAGGGAGAATCTATATTGAAAGCATGCAAATGCAAGCTTCCCATGAATAGGATAGGGTATAAACAGATATTATAATTTATATTTCACTAAATGTAACATACGCAGATTAATTTTTGAGGGGAATATTTTGAACCAAATTCTGCTCCATTTAGATATCCTCTGTGGTAACATCTACTTATAGGAACTGCCTGGGGCAATCTGTATTATAGGAACTTATATGATGTCTATTACATTGGCTGCCCCAATTATCCCACTATTTCCCTTTTTATTATATGTGGGTTGCTTATCTTAGGAAATCAATTTTTGAAATATTCTTCCTTTTCCCTGTAGCTTTCTCTCCTGCTATTATGATCTATTTTCACAATTATTTTTGAAAGGGTATTTTAACTCTTTCTTATGGGGATTTTTAGAGATGGTTTTGGGCTTTGAACTCATTCTCAATCTAACTTTATCCATGTAGGTTAGAGGAATTTTTTTTTCATTCTTTTCTTTTTTTATCTCAGTTATTTGATGCTTAGTATCTTGGCATGTTCATTGATACCAAGTATCCTAGTATCTTCATTGATATTTTCTGGGGGAGTGTGTGTGACATTTTGATTGCTGCTTTGAGTTTTGTTTTTTCTTACATTTCAGTTTCTTTCCCTAACGGGAAACAGCCTTTCACTTTGGAAATTTTATTTAATTAATTTATTTATTTACTCATCCATTTATCTATTCATTCATTCATTCATTTATTTATCTGTCTATTTATTCATTTATGTATTTATGTATGTATGTATTTATTTATTTTTTCATTCATTCATTCATTTATGCATTCATTTATTTATGTATTCGTTTGTTTATTGCAGTGGGGGAAGGCAGGGCCATTGGGGCAAAGTGACATACCATGGTCACAGGGCTGATTAAGTGTTAAGTGTCTGAGACCAGATTTGAACTCTGACCTGACTACAGGGTTGGTGCTCTGATTCTCCCTTAATCTATCTGCTATTAATATGGAAATTGTCATATAAAATGTTTTATTGATGCAATCATTGATGCATAATGTTTACATGGCTTGGAGCAAATACCATTGGTTTGCTGTATGCTCTTTGCATAGCCATTTGTGATATATGAAAAAGTTATTGATTCTAATTTTATGATCTTGGGTTTATTTGTTTCATTTATATCAATTTGCATAGTCATTAGCTTTTTATATTTACCCTTTATTTATTGCATATAGCCTTGCTTATTGTGATACTGTCGATAATTTTGTAAGTTTACTACTTAACTTAGCACCAACAGTTTTATTGATTTTCTTATATATGGAGCAATCTCTTCAAAATATGGGTGCTGAAGCAGTTGAAATGTATTATTGCATTGTAGGTATTAAAAGTCATTATTGTTCAGTCATTTTTTTAGTCTTGTCCCTTTGTGACCCTATTTGGAGTTTTCTTGGAAAGTGGTTTGCCATTTTCTTCTCCAGTTCATTTTACAGATGAGGAAACTGAGGCAAATAGGGTGAAGTGATTTGCCCAGTGTCATACAACTACTATGTGTCTGAAGCCAGATTTGAACTTTGGAAGATGAGTCTTCCTGATTCTAGACCTGGCCTTCTCTCCTCTCTCCACCTAAGAAATCTGCCCAATGAAACCTGTAGAGGTCTCCTAATACTAGTAAATATAATTTGTACAATGAAAGATATTGTAAAAAAATTTTCAAAGGAATGTGAAAGACTCAAAGGATTGAAGAGTAATGTACTATATAGTAATAAAGCCAGATGAGATCACTCAGGTCTGTGAACTAACACATTTTTTCATTCAAACATTTCTGAGATATTGACAGTAGAAGATAGTAGCTGACTGCCCTCTGAGGAGGAGAAGCTATTTTAAAAAGTAGCAGCTCTTCTAAACAAAGAAGGAATTCCCATAGAGAAAGTGAGAGTTGCATCTAATAACAAAAATTACACTCTCCCTGTAAATAGAACTGAGGTTAGAATTGCTGTGTCAGAGAAATACTACAGCACCAAAGTAGCAACATTTTCAGGACAGGAACCACACCACTTATGAAAGCAATCATGGGAAACTTGGCTGAATCAGATGTCAGACACAGTAGAGCATTGACAGGTACAAGGGTCAAAAGAAAGAAGTAAGTTGAAGGAGGGTGTTAAAGGACCTGCTCTTAATATAGTTCAGAATCTAAGGACCACATGGTCTAAAATTACATGGCAAGCATCTTTGTAAAACCTAGAAATGTAATATAGTGGTAGTAAGCATCCATAGGAAGTTTATACTAAATATAAATTCTACTATTCATCTTAAAGAAGAAAAACCCTCTTCATTGATAGTAGGAGTAGATTCCTCATTATATAGACTAACACAAAGAGAATTAACAGCACCTGTGAAAATAGAAATGGTAATTTTCAGCAAAGATCTGTCATCTGATACACAGTTCTGACCTATATCCACATATCACTGACTTTTAGGAACAATCACCTCTGCCTCAGCCATAGTAAAGCAAATATAGAGATGGAATACCACAATAATTCTGCAAGGGCTCTTATTTGCATGGTCCAGGAATATCTTCTCAGGAATGGCACATAGAAGTACATAAAGGAAGCTGTATTGCAGTTGGAGATTTGAAGTTAGAAGCCCATGGAGGACTTGATGAAATATGAAATGGTGAACATAACTATTTTCATTAGAAGGGTAAAGAGTCAAGGTAATGGATGTGGTGAAGGTTTGATACAAGAAGACCACTTTCAAGTCAGGAAGCATGTCTATCTTCTATTATTATTGTGCATTAGTTGGTCAAATATATTTTGAATATATTCATACTGACCCAGAATCATGAAACAGGTGGCACCAGGGAAACTTAACTCTAGGAACCAGAAAATAGTATGACATCATTATCAGTTGCTGATAGATCCTCCCCATTTGAACTCATATGACCCCGCATGGTGACTATTGAGAATGTGGAATACAGTGTTATCCTGGATAGTGGATCTTGAGTTACCATCATATTCCAATCATTTTCTCATGATAGACATTAAGGTAAGCTGAGGCACAAAATTCCAAGCATGTTTAATTTATTAGTAAAGTTATCAATTACAAAACAGGTCTTTTCAGCTCTTCAGTCAGCCCAAAGACCATGAGGTGAGGCTTACTATCTTTCATATAGTTTAGGAAAGTAGAGGAAGAAAAAGAACAGGAAGTATCACAGATGGTTAATCAATATAATTGTTTGCAAAGTCTGAAGTACCATGGATGATGGAAAACAATATGATTGGATGGGAATCAGGAATGCAAAACTAGCATCAGTCCTTCCTTTCATCTTATTGCTATGGAAAGCTCATTGATGGTGCCCACCTGCGTTGCTAATTAGTGTCATGGTGCTAACAGATCAGACTTTCTTGATGGACACCCAGTGTTGTAGAGGTAATAGACCAGACTCCCTGGCATCCATCTATACCCTTCAAGGATGGCAGATTTCTTTTAATTGTACAAGGGCAGCTAGCTGTACAGAGATAACAGTTTTCTTTCAATTAAAGTGATTTATAGAGAAAAAACTTTTAAACAACTCAGGGAGGAAAACTGAACTTCTGGACTCATGAACTTCTGAACTTATTTCAGAGACAAAAACACATGGCTCAGGCAATTACAGAATGGAATCAAATATAAAATGCCAAATCAATATTTTATTTTCTCAACTCTGACAGACATCTGAGGAAAATTCCTTTGCAGTCTATCTACCTGATGGGCTGAGTAATAGCCTGCCCATATCTGGTTCCTATTATAGTGAGCTTAAAATTTTCCAAGGAAATTTAGTGGTGTCAGCTGGAAGGTGGACAGCATGGCTCTGTTATGACCAGACCAAAGAAACTCTCACTTGAAGTGTCCACATTGATTGCAACCAATTCTGACCTATTCAGATTGCTAACAGAATACAAGCAATAAGCTGGAACCTAATACCTACACACTTTGATCATCCAGTCAGCATGTTCAGAAGTCTACAGAAGATTGGGGGAAAATGGTGCTAATAAATATCATTACGAGTACTGGCTTTTCAAACTTAGGAGTGAATCCTTAGGTATTCAACTTTTCCAACCCCCAAGTACCAGAAGAATTGAAGGATTGTCTGAGGAAGAAACTCAGCAAGAGGATTGAGCAGGATGTGAAAAATTTTATTTATTGTCTTATGGAGCTATATTTTCAAACTATGGGCACTGAAGTGGTTGAAATGTGTCACTACATTGTCAGTATTGAAAGCCGTATTGCTCTAAGAAAAATATAGAAATATTTTTTTTATCTGTGATGGAAGAAGTCACTCAGAAGCCATCTGAAAGGATTTATGATCAATGAAAACATCCCAGAATCCAACAATCCACACACATCTCTCATTGGGGGTATAGAAGAAGCATTGAAGGATGCAAATGTGGGTAGACTATAGGACTTTAGAGAACTAAAGTTGACTACTATACTATGTTATGGTTTCAAGGAATCCTGGACTGTCTGCTAGACAATAACTGGTCCTCAGCCTTGGATTTACATAGTGGCTACTATTGGACTTTGAGTAGATCCAAGAAGACAAATACTATTTTCATCTGCTTGGTTAGATTTTTAATAATTTGAGCATATGTTCTAAGGTATCTGGAAGTGCTGAAAGACTTAGATGGCTTCACTGGAATAGCTTGAAAAGAGTCTAGTGAAAATTCTGGATCAGTTAAAGAAACCTGAAGTGAAGCGGTTGATAAATGGTAGCTTTGCAAACCTCTGTTAAATAGGTAGGGTCACATAGTATTTCAACAAGGGGTTAGTTCTAAGCTAGAGAAGATATAATTTCTCTGGGTTTTTTTTTATAGAAGCTTTGAGATGTAAAGAGTTTTCTAAAATTTGATAGTTACTATTAAAATGTGTTAAAAACAGTTCTATCATTACTAAGTCCCTCAATCATGGAAGCATGATTAAACTCAATTAGAAGTGTAAAGGTAAGCACCAACCCTGGAGTCAGGAGGACCTGAGTTCAAATCCCGCCTCAGACAATTAACACAAAAAATTATCTATATGACCTTGGCCAAGTCACTTAACCCCAACTGCCCTCCCCCCCCAAAAAAAAGCAAAAAAAAAGTGAAAAGGCAAGAAATGTCAAATTGCTCTAAAACTCATGGAGCCACTTGGAGATCAATGGATGGAGAAATGTAAACAAATATAAGATCAAGTCAACTCCATCACACATGCACCAATGTTGGTCCTTGCAAATCTGAGCAAGTTTTTTGCTCTCTGTCTTATAAGCAGATGTCAAAAATCAGTGGGGGTATAGTGGAGAGGAGACTAGACTTATAATCAAGAAAAATGAAATGGAATGGGTTCAAATCCTGCCTCATATACTTACTAGTTGCGTGACCCTGGGCAAGTCACTTAACTGATCTGTCATTCCGTAGGTGGACACAAAGGCCCACATAGTCCCTTCTAGATTTATGGCT
Source organism: Gymnobelideus leadbeateri (assembly GCA_011680675.1). Classification (NCBI taxonomy): domain Eukaryota; kingdom Metazoa; phylum Chordata; class Mammalia; order Diprotodontia; family Petauridae; genus Gymnobelideus; species Gymnobelideus leadbeateri. The sequence continues at coordinate 51,601 of WOXC01011459.1, read as the reverse complement.
GATCTTATGATCTAATGTGGAGAGTATAAGGCATGTTTGGTGTTAAGTGAGTGATGATCAGTAGAAACTAATTGCATTTGACAACAGATGACTGACAGAATGGATAGCTCCATTTACAAGCTGTACTTCAAGACTTTGAAATAGATTGTTACTTGAAAGTTTAAAGACCGTAGAACAAAATTACACATATGAGTTAATAGCAATCTAATGATGCATTTCGATCAGTGAAAAGTTAAATGCTCCATGTCAAAGATGGGTGAATTCAGAATACATTACAGACCAAAGAAGACTATAGTGGATAGAGATGCGCAGTCTTAGGAGACACATGAATGAAACTAATACTAGAAGAAGGCATGAAAGCTGTATGTGATACCCAAGGAGCTTTGCTATCATTCAGTAGAAGTATAGCTATAAACTTGGGACTTCCATCCAACAGAAGGTCAGAGCATCTGTAAACCTTGTTTCATTAAACCATTCTTTTGTTGTCTCAGTTGATAACACGTGAGAGGTAATGGAAGTGAGAAGAGATGACTAATGAAGGACTGAGGAGAGTGATGCATTCAAACAAACAAGGAAGAGATGCTGAAAGTGTCAAGTTCTAGTTACTTGAGAATACCTTGCTATTGAGGCAATGGCAGAATTTGGAATTGGGCAGTGTAGTGCTGCACCAGACTGTGATCAATTCCATACAGAGCAACAAGAACCAACTAGTGTTACCCTGAGTTTATCACTCTACAGCCATGAAAGTGTTACATGATAACTTTAAACTTAACGGGTTAAGAAAAGGCTTTGAGGTGATAAATAACAGATTTTAGTGGTCCAAGATCATCAAATGTCACTAAGAGTGGTGAAATTAGTGCCTGGTGTGTGCAAGAAAAGCACTGCTAATTAGTGCTGAATATTTGGATAGCAAAAGCATTAGAAAACCTATGGAATTTGCCAGCATTAAGTTTTTCATCTACAAAAAGAGATAGATGTCATATCTTAGTGCACAAGTGATCCTTTCAACGGGTATGCATCATCCTGCCCAATGAAAAATGAAAAAGCCTCTATGATAATAGAGTATTGTAGAAGAGCCATGCCTTAGTATTTTTTGCAGTTTATGGATTCTCCATCAGTATCTATTCTGACCATAGCAGAGATTTTCAGAGCAAGCTTCTCAAGAAAATGTTAGCTTTGGCAGCTATCAAGAAGTCTAGAACTATATATCTCTATCTACAAAGAAACTCATGGCTCAAGCCTTTCAACTTAACTCAGATGAATGTGTTAGGAACTCTGAGATGGCAGCCAAAATCTCCATGGAGGCAGCATGCAACATTTCTAATGGAAGCATGTAAGCTCCTCAGCTATGATGTCACAGGCTTTCTACTGTAGGTGTCCATATTGGGGTAAGAGTCATACCCAACTACTCACTTGTACTTTGGAGTCTTAGAAATTGGATATTCTGGAAATACAACTGGTACATTTCTCAGCTGAGAGAGAAGTTGAAAGAAGCCAACCACCTAATCACAACTTCAGCTCAGAAGAAGTCTGACAGAAACAAATAAAGATATGATGCCCAGATCTGTTTTCAAGACCTTCAAAAAGGCAACAGAGTCTGTTTCATAACCTTGATGTTCAGTTACATACACATTAGCAGACCATTGGGAAGCCAAGTCATACAAAGTTGTTGAGAGATTAGACCACTTGTCTGTTTACAGAATAGCCCCAGAAAATGAAGGGAGCCTTTTAAATCCAACTCAAAACAAATGCTCATTTCCCATTGTGGAGCTGGGTGGACTTTCTCAAGAGCAAGAAGAGAGAATTAAAAGACACTTATCTCATTGAAGTCTAAACAAAATAGCTCCACCAGTCATACAGAGATATCTGGATCAGATATTATCCCTGAAAATGATGTTTCCAGTGAAGGAAGGAGTGTATGATATTATATGACTGTCTCATACTGAAGGAAACCCCAGTTCAGAGAGGGTTAGCATTAAATCTAGAGGCATCTCTTTCCTTGATTGCATTTTCAGCTATAAAGACCCTTAGGATATCCACATAATACACGGAGCATGGAAATCCTGATGACTAGCCTGGCCCTTCAACAAGAGGAAGTTTAAAGAGGAAGGCCCTTTGATGACAATGTTGTTCAGCTCATACCATTGACCAGCTAAGGTTTATGGGGCAGAACTCGTAAGCCAGCTAGACCTATTCAACCTGTGGCCAAAGTAATTTATGATGTCATAGGTGAACAAGAAGAAGACATATGTTTGTATATACATATATATGTATACACACACCCAGTAATAGAACATTGCTTCTTTCAAGGTACCTTGCATGTAACTGCAGATGTTGTTGTATATATTAATTACTTCGTATTTGAATTATGCTTTTATTATTTGATGTTATATTGATTTGCTTACTTACTTGTGCTATGCTTGTAGTATTTGCAATTCTTCATGACCCCATTTGGGGCTTTCTTGGCAAAAATACTGGAGTGGTTTGCCATTTCCTTCTCCAGCTCATTTTACAGATAAGGAAACTAAGGCACACAGGGTTAAATGACTTGCCCAGGGTCACACAGCTAGCAAGTGTCTGAGGTCAGATTTGAACTCAGGAAGATGAGTCTTCCAGACTCTAGGCCCAATACTCTACCCACTGTGCTGCCTAGTTGCCCATGCTTGCTGTGTAGCAGTATCTATCTGTTTGCTATGTACTGTCTGCTGATGGTTTATTTGAACATATGCTAATGATTATACTTATACTTGTTCTTTACAATTATTTCAGATAGCTAGCTTGGGTTTTTGTTTTTGTTTTTCGCTACTTTTGATTATTGCTTGTTTGCTGTGGATGTGCATGCACTCAAGTCATTTAGACATGTAATGTACATAATTCAGATATGTAATTTAGGCGTTTAGTCACTGAAGCACTCTGTCATGTGATGCCCTGTATTGTGCTATGACTATTGCATATATTGTTTTTCCTTATTTTCTCTGAATAATACTGCAGGATGATTGCCTGGGATGCTGTGATAATCACCCTTGATATTTCAAAGTGTTGATATTTTCATGCCTGTGCTGTGTATTTGCCAATTGCAAGTATACTTTAGGTACAACCATTCCATAAAGCAATTTGTGACTACAACTCTAAAGTCACTAAACTGTTCTTTATGTTTTGACCCAGTGATATCACTACTGGGCTTATACTCCCATAGAGGTCAAAGATAAAGGACCAAAATATTTATAGTGGAACTTTGTTATAGGGGTGATCATCAGTTGTGAATTAGGTGAATAAATCATGGTACTGATTAAAATAGAATATTATTATGTCACAAGAAATGACAATAGGAAGACTTGCACAATGTTATACAGAGTATATTCAACAGAATAAGAACAGTTTATACTATGATTAAAACAGAGTAATAAAAAAATTGTAATGACTTAAAACTTAAATCAATGTATGACTAACCATGACTCCAAAGGACAGATGATGATGCCATACAAGATAGGTGATGAGTGTGAAATGTAGATAAGATATTTGTGCATCTATCTATCCATCTATCAATCCATTCATCTATTATCTATCTAAATATCACAACCAATGTGTGTATTTTCTATTTTAAAAATTAGTAACAAATAGATTTAACGCATACTGCTTCATAATATAATTTGTAACCTACTAGTGATACATCTCCTTCATTCCTACTTATTGTAGCAGCAAGCACCCCAACATCCCCAGGGTGGCTGCCAACACAGGTTCTTAGATCTGCTTTTCTAAAGGAAAGCAACTCAAAATGGGTTAACAATCTTGCTTTAATCAATCAAACATATAATTTACCCTAGTTCAGGGGAAAATGGTCAGTACCCCAAACTTCAAAGTATACAGACAGAACTTACAAAACAGAGAAACAAACAGATCAAGCAGACAGGCTTCCAAACTGCCCACCCATTACATTAATACCAAATCACAGTTACCAGAGAGGGAAGCATCAATATCTGGGTTTTCAAAGCCAAGGGCGGGGAGAGGGGCTCTCAATGGCTGCCCAGAGTCTCATCTGGTCAAGTCACACAACACTTCTCAAAATGAGCCCCAAAGCAAAGCCTAACATCAGGGATTATATAGCCTTCTCCTGGCTCAGAGAATGTAACAACCTTCTTGACCCACTGCCCAATCACACAGCATCAAGGGGTAGGCATTCCTGAAAACCAAGTCTCCTGCCACAGGCTCCATGTGACCACATTCAGCCTATTAGAGTATATTCTCAAATCAAGGAAGGTTCTCAGAGTCTCTTAAGCCCATCAAAGGCCCTAGGGGCAGGGAAGATCTTTAAATTTGCATTTCCATTACACTTATACAAAAAATGTTTCTTTTGAAATTCTTGAATTTTTGTTTCTTCATAGGAATATTATCATGTTGTCTAGTTCCATAAAGAAATTGCTTGTATAGCACTAACTCTATGGATTAACATATATATATATATATATATATATATATATGTATATATGTATATATATGTGTATACACACACACACACACACACACACACACACACACATATATATATATATATATATATATATATATATATATATATAGTATCCTAAGTTTTATTATATTGAACACATGAACTTTGAATTTTACTCTAATTATTTAAATCTCCCTTTATACAAAAAGCAACTTGAAAGTACAGGGGAGAGAGTGCTTGCCCTGAAGTCAGCAAGAGTTGTCTTCCTGAGTCTCAGACACCTATTAGTTGTGTGACCCTGGGCAAGTCACTTAACCCTGTATGTCTCAGTTTCTTGTCTGTAAAATGAAAGAGAAGTAAATGGCAAACCATTCCAGTACTTTTACCAAGAAAACCCAAAATGAGGTCATGAAGGGTCAGACATGACTGATATGACAGACAACTCTTTATATGAAGACTTTCATGCTATGAGGAAAGTAAACCTTTTTTTTTTTTTTTTTTAACAATTGTGGCAAATGTGAATTCATTTGGCTATGAAGGGATCCTTTACCCGTCTTTGCAGTAATTTCAATTCCCTGGATAAGTATAGACCTCACCCAATTCACAGAGAAGAGTGGTCCTTTAAAGAGGTTACAATTCCCTTGATGTGGCCCCCCTGGGTTAGGGAACCTCACATAGCCTGCAGTACAACGTGGCACCTTAGCCTACTTTTGTTTTAGTCTACTATCTTAGTCTACTCTTTTATGGGTTTCATCTATAAAATACTCTCCCATTTTCCCCTCAGACAAGTAGAAAGTTCCCAATACTTTAGTCTAGTTATCTTAAGGAATGTCAACACTGGTTTTTCTTCTTGGTCTTTTATGCTTTAAAGGTTTTTTTGTCATTTTTTCCCCTTTGTTTTAATGAATTTATCTGTCAAATGTCTTGGTCACCTATTTTCTTTAGTAGGTTAGAGTGAATTTCATCCCTCCTGATGAAAATCCATTTTTTTCCCCAAGGATGACTAAACTCAACTTTGCTAGATGCTATTTGGGGGGCGGGGGTAGGCAAGGTACAACCTGATTTTCTTTGCCTTTCAAGACATATTGTGACTTTCTCACTTGCTTTTTTGTGGTTAAGGATAAGAGAGAACAGGGTACCTTTGCAGGTAGCAGAGAAGGAACAAGTAGAGGAGACTGAAAATAAGAGGAAAAAGGATGATTGAGGGAACAAGTAATTCAATCAATAAGCACTTAATATGTTCTAAACACATTGCTAAGCACTGGGAATACAAAGAAAAGCAAAAAGCTGGTTTCTACCCTTAAGGCGTTCTCATTTTTAATGGTGTGTGTGGGACAACATGTAAACAACTATATTCAAACAAGCTTTATATAGGGTGAATAGGAAAGAGCAGAGGGAAGGCAGTAAAAAAATTGACAAAGGCTTCTAGAAGGAAGTGGGATTTTACCTGGAAACTACTGAAGGAGACAGGAAGGGATGGAATAAAGGTTGCATGTAAAGAAGTTGGCTTTGTGCTCTAGATAGGTTAGGATTCTTCAAGAACATATGACAAGGCTCTCACTAAGTTGATCTAACTATGGGGCTTATTGAGAATATGAAACCAATGTAGGCATGCTCCCTCATACCAAAAGGGCACAAGGTGTGTAGGCTTTTCACCTCACTGCCATACCTGGGTCCCTGCTTTGTCCTGATGTGGGGAAGTGAAGTTTTAGCATAAGTGGATGAATCCCAGGAAAACAGTTCCTTTCAGTCAATTGATTAATTCCACATAGCTCACAGATGTTAGGCGACTATGAGGATTTATATTGGCTTTAGTCCAGAGCCTACACTAAACTGAGAGGCAGCAGAAGAGCAAGTCTAAGTAGAGGGTTTGGTAGAATAGCGCCAGCGGATATTCAGCAATAGACTCTTGCTGTCTCTATCTGTGTGTCTCTCTTCTTTTCTAGGTTAAAGGGTTGATCTCATCAGTCTGCAACACCTTGGCAAGAACAATCTCATCTTCAGAAAATGGAATGGAGGGGAAAATGGGAGTTGATGTAGAGAGCTTTTTGAAGTGTGGCATAGCTGAGGAGAAGCTCATGATAGCCTCCATTCTGACAAAAAAAAAAAAAAGGCAGGATAAAAGGTCCTTGGATTAGAGGAAGGATTAGTGTTTGGGGTAGTGGGGTTGAGAAGAGAAAAGTATAATTGCCGTAGCTTCGTTAGATTATGAGTTTCTTGAGAACTGGGACTGGTTTTTTGCCCTTTTTGTATCTCAAATCCTTAGCAAAGTACCTGGTGCAAAATTGTTATTTAACAAATGTTTATTGAGTGATTGATGGGTAGGGTATAATAGTCAATGATGGAAGGGAAAAAAATATTGTCCTCAAGCTGTGAGCGACCAACTGAGATTTGACAACAAAAACTAGAAATTAGATTGTTTGATTTTTTCCAACCAGTCCTTGAAATGGAATAATAATAATAATAATAATAATAATAATAATAATAATAATAATAATCAACTCATACAGTACCTAAAGACTTACAAATCCCTTTTTACATAATATCTCATTTGATCTTCATGATAACTCTATGAGAAAAGTACTATTATTATACCCATTTGACAGATGAGAAAGCTGAGGCTAAGAGAAGTTTAATGGCTTATTCAGGATCACACAGTAACTGAGCATCTGAGGCAGTTTTTGAAGTCAGTCATCCTGACTACAGGTACAACACTCCATCCATTACACTAAATTGCCTCATCAGACAGCTGATGGTGGGATTAACCCAGGGTTGACATTTGCCAAGGCCTACCGGGCTGCTGGGTAGCATAGTAGAAAGAGCTGCAGGCCTGGAGTTGGCAACACCTGAATTCAAATATGGCCTCAGATATTTCCTAGGTGTGTGACCGTGGGCAAAATCATTCAATTCCTCATCTGCAAAGTGAGCTGGAGAAGGAAATGGCAAACCAATCCAGTATCTGTGCCCAGAAAACCCCAAATGGGGCCACAAAAAATCAGACACAACTGAAACTATTGAATGCCAACCATTGGTAATAGGACAGGATGGGAAGGGTTTCAAAGGTGGAGTTAGTTGAACTGATTCACCAGAGAGCAAAGATTGTGAAGGGAGTTAGGACCAGAATAGGTGTGATGGTATTGCTAATGAATAGTTTTCCTTTCTTTCTTCCTCCTTTTCTTCCCCCTTCTCCCCCTCCCTCCACCTTTTCTCCACTTCTTCTCTTTCCCCAATGTTCTTCCTGTCCCTCCCCCAGGACAGCATACTAGGAATAATAATCATAAGGTTCTTACAGAAAACCCCTGCTGTCTTCTTGTGATATGACATTTGTGTGGGTGTCCAAGCATGGTAAATGTGCACCCATGATAATCTTGTAGGATTCACTGGCAACAGTTACTAAGCTATTCATCCAAGTTGTCACTTAAGAATTTTTCCCTTTCCTTGTTAAGCAGGTATGTTTCTTATGCATATGTCTATTATTCCTATTCTTACATATTTTCTTAGAATAATTTAGCTTGCCTTCCTCCCCTCATTATGCTATATGTCATTGAGGCAATTTTTCTTCTTGGTTTTTAATGATAGTCTGGGTTGGACACTGTAGTTTTATTTGACTGTCTGTAAAAAAAGATTCAGGAAGCAAGGTTTGCATGAATTAGAAGAAAACTGGATAAAGAAGTGGGGGAAGGAGAATGAAGTGAGGTATGGGCATATGAAATCATATTTTGCAAATATCTCATGGTCATATTAGGCTTTTTATCACAGCATATAATTTACTTATATATAAGATGCAAGAACTTCCTTTTTATAGTATTTTTTTCTTGACAAGAAAATTGTCAGCATTCATTTTTATAAAATTTTTGGGTTCCAAATTCTTCTCCCTCCCTTCCTCCTCTCCTCTCTTCTGAAAATGGTAGGCAGTATGATATAGTTTATACATGGGATATCATGCAAAAAAATATTTCTCTATTAGTCACAGCTGTGAAAGAAGAAACAGATAAAAATAGAGAATGAATATGCTTTGATCTATATTCAACATCCATTAGTTCTTTATCGGGATATGGATAACATTTTACTTTGTAAGTCCTTTGTACTTGTCTAGGATCATTGTGTTGCTGAGAAGAACTGAGTCGTTCATAGTTGGTTGTAACATAATGTGGCTTATACTGTGTACAATGTTTTCCTGTTTCTGCTCCTTTCATTCTGTATCAGTTTGCATAAATCCAGGTTGTTCTGAAGTTTGCTTATTCATCATTTCTTATTGCACAATAGTATTCCATAATGTTCATATACCATACCTTGTTCAGTCATTCCCCAAATGATGGGCATCTCCTCAATTTCCATTTCCTCCAATCATGAAAAGAGTTGCTCTTAGTATTTTGCACATGTGGGTCATTTTCTCTTTTTTATGATCTCTTTGGGATACAGATCTAGTAGTGGTATTGCTAGATCAAAGGGTATGCACAGTTCAGTTGCTCTTTGGGCATAGTTCTAAATTACTCTCCAGAATGGTTGGATCAGTTCACAGTTTAACTGAATGTATTAGTGTCCCAATTTTCCCACATCCTCTTTAACATTTATCACTTCCATTTTTTGTTATATTAGCCAATCTGATAGATGTGAGGTGATATCTCAGAGTTTCTTATTGGAATTCCTTATTGGAATTATTATTTCCTAGCTTTCCTTCTAATCTCAGTTGGTTTTGTTTGTAAAAAAAAAAGCCTTTTATTTTAATATAATCAAATGATCTATTTTATATTTTGTAATGATCTCTATCTCTTATTTGCTCATGAATTCATACCCTTTTAATAGATCTAACAGGTAGATTATTCCTTGCTCTTCTAATTTGCTTTTGGTGTCACCCTTTATGTCTAAATAATGTCAAAAGTCTGTCATAGCTAACTTTTCTAATATTCTATTTACCTCCTTAGTTTCTTTCTTATTTTTTGATTGGCTTTATCAAGTTCTGAGAGGGGACATTTGAGGTCCCCTACTTGTATAATTTTGCTGTCTATTTCTTCCTGTAACTCGTTTAACTTCTCTTTTAAGAATTTGGATGCTATACCACTTGGTGCATGTATGTTTAGTATTGATATTGTTTCATTGTCTATGTTAACTTTTAGCAAGACATAGTTTCCTTCCTTATCTCTTTTAAGTAGGTCTATTTTTGCTTTTATTTTGTCTGAGATCAGGATTGCTACCCCTGATTTTTTTTTTAAACTTCAGCTGAAACATTATAGATTCTGCTCCAGGTGAATCTTTTCTTTGCATGTATCTGCTTCAAGTGTATTTCTTGTAAACAACATATTCTAGGGTTCTGTTCCTAACTGCTTCCGTTTTATGGGACAATTCAACCCATTCACATTTACAGTTATACTACCTATGTATTTCCCTCCATCTTATTGTTCCTTCTGTTTGTCCTCTCTTTCCTTTCTTCCTTTCCCTTCTCACAAGTATTTTGCTTCCTTCTACCACCTCCCCTGATCTTTGCTCCCTTCTATCAGTTACTCCCCGCCCCCGTCACCTTTACTTGATTTCCTCCCCTTCTACTTGCCTGTCAGATAAGATAGATTTATGAATTCAACTGATTGTATATATAATTCCCTCTTTGAGCCAATACTGATGAAAGTAAGGTTCAAGTCATGCTTATCACCCAGTCTCCCATCTTCCCCTCCATTGTAATAGGTCTTTTGTGCTTCTTCATACAAAATAATTTATCCCATTCTACCTCTCCCTTTCTTCTGCACCCAGTGTACTCCTCTTTCTCATCCCTTAATTTTTTAAATGCCATTCCATCAAATTCACCTTATATCTGTACCCTCTCTCTATGTATGTTCCTTCTAGCTGTACAATTTTTAAGAATTACAAGTATCATTTTCCCATGCAGGGATATAGTTTAGCTGTAATGAATCTCTTATCTTTTCTTTTCCCTTGTTACCTGTTTGTGCTTCTCTTGGGTCTTGCTGGTGGAGGTCAACATTTTGGTTTAGTCTCATCTTCTCCTTATGAAAGCTTGAGATCCTTCTATTTCATTGAATGACCATTTTACCCTTGCTGTATTATGCTTAATTTTGCAAAGTAAGTGATTCTTGGTTATAGTCCTAACTCCTTTGCCATCTGGAATATAATGTTGTAGGACCTCTGATCCTTTAAGGTTGTAGCTGCCAAGTCCTGTGTAACCCTGATTGTGAATCCCTGATATTTGAATTGTTTCTTTCTGGACACTTGTGGTATTTTTTGCTTGACATTATATTTCTGAAATTTGGCAGGGGCACCTAGGTGGCGCAGTGAGTAGAGCGTCGCTGCTGGAGTCAGAAGGACCTGAGTTCGGATCTGGCCTCAAACACTTAATGCACACACAAACAAAAACCTAGCCATGTGACCTTGGGCAAGTTACTTAACCCCAATTGCCCACCAGAAAGGCAATATATATATATATATATATATATTTTTTTTTTTTTTTCTGAAATTTGGCTATAATGTTCCTTGGAATTTTTATTTTGGGATCTCTTTCCTGAGGTGATTGGTGGCTTCTTTCAATGCCTAGTTTGCCTTCTGGTTCGAAGACATCGGGGCAGTTTTCCTTAATAATCTCTTGAAAGATGCTGTTTAGGTCTTCCTTTTGATCATATCTTTCAGGTAGTCCAATTATTCTGATATTGTCTCACCTATAATCTATTTTCCAAGTCAGTTGTTTTTCCCATAAGATAGTTTATGTTTTCTTCCATTTTTTCCTTTAAAAAAAATTGCTTGATTGATTCTTGACGTCTCATAGAGTCATTAGCTTCTACTTGCTCAATTCTCACTTTTAAGATGTTGTTTTCCTCAATTATCTTTTGTACTTTCTTTTCCATTTGACCAATTGCACTATTTAAGAAATTGTTTTCTTCAATGGATTTTTGCACCTCCTTTTCCATTTGGTCAATTCTATTTTTAAAGCAGTTTTCCAAGCTGTCGACTCTTTTTTTCATAATTCTATTTCATCATTCTCATTTCTTTTCCCATTTTTTTCTTCTATCTCTCTTATATGATTTTTGAGCTCCTTTCTGAGCTCTTCTGTGAGTTCTTTCTGGGCTTGAGACCACTTTCCATTTTTCTTTGGAGTTTTGACCATAGGTGCTTTGACATTGTTGTCATCCTCTGGGTTTGTGTCTTGGTCTTCCCTGTCACCATAATAACCTTCTATGGTCAGATTAATTTTTTTGTTTTTTGTTCATCTTTTTTTGGGGGGTGGGGTGGGGTGAAGAGGAAGACTTTTTCCTTTCTTTTAAATTTAAGTTCTGCACCCAAGTTGGAAGGGGCACTGTCTCAGGCTTCTTGTGCCATTGGCTACAGGCCCTGGATGTTTACCTGGTGTTGCACTGTTACCATGAAGGCCCCAGAGGATCCTTGTGTCTGGTGCTGTGCTGAGGGGAGAGGGTGGCTGGTGCTGACAGAGGCCATAAAGGTCTTGTAGCTTAGTTGGTGCTGAGCTGGGGTCCTAATGGTGGTGTCTGGTGTGTGTTAAGTTCTGGTGGGGGTGTTTCCACGTTTCCCCAGGGCTACACTGAAACATGTGGAAGTCTAGTTACTGGGAGGTGCTTCTTTACAAGAACTTTTAAAACAAATTTTGTAAATTAAATGCATTTTTAGATATCATCTTATGGGCAACATGTTCACAGGTAAAATATTTGTTGTTTAATCGATTTCAGTTTTGTCTGACTCTTCATGATTCCATTTTGGGGTTTTGTTACTGTTTGCCCTTTCCTTCCCTACCTCATTTTACAGATGAGGAAACTGAGGCAAACAGGATTAAATGACTTATCCAGGGTCAAGCAGATAGTGATTATCTGAGGCTGGAATTACTTGGTAAACTACCATCTGTCTTAGAGAAATAATAGGTGAGATTAACAATATATCTTGAAGCCATTGGTATAATATAATAGGCAACACCAATAACAATTTGGTCTTAGGACAAATTAATAGAAGTATTATATCTAGAACGGGTAGATGAATGTGGTGGTGCCTACTTGTAATCTCTTCCTAGGAAGGCTGAGGCTGGTGGATCCCTTGAGCTTGGAGGTTCTGAGCTATAGTGAGCTAAGCTTATTTAGTGTCAGCATTAAGTGTGGCATCAATATGGAGAGACCCTGGGAGTGAGAAGAGGGGGGTGCCAGGTTGCCGAAGAAAAAGTGAATTGGTCCACTCTGAAATGAAGCAAGTCCAAGCTCCCATGACTATCAGTAATGGGATGGAGTCTGTGAGTGGTTGCTGTACTTTTAACCCCAGGTGAGACAGAGAGCCCAATCTTCAACAAATGAACAGAAAATAAATAATCAGTAGTAGTGGGGTGTGTGTATGTGGGTTTGTGTGTGTGTGACTCTATTTTTCTCCCTTCTTCACACGACATCTGAAGTATTTTAATCATTTCTAGGAATTATCTTTTTTTTTTCTTTTTTTGGAGGGGGGAGGGTAGGGCAATTGGGGTTAAGTGACTTGCCCAAGGTCACATGGCTAGTTCTGTGTTAAGTGTCTGAGTCTAGATTTGAGTTCAGGTCCTCCAGACTCCAGGGCCAGTGCTCTATTCACTAGGAATTATCTTTTCTTTCTTGTTCAGTTGTTTTAGTTGTATGTCACTAACTCTTTGTGACCCTGTTTGGGGTTTAGACACCAGAGTGGTTTGTCATTTCCTCCAGATAATTTTTTTTTTTTTTTTAAAGCAATTGGGGTTAAGTAACTTGCTCCAGGTTACACGGCTAGTCATTATTTATGCATGGGTGCTCATTTTCTGAGGCCGGATCTGATCTCGGGTCATCCAAACTCCGAGGCCGGCACTCTTACTCACTGCACCACCTAGCCGCCCCTTTAGGGCAATTGGGGTTAAGTAACTTGCCCAAGGTTACACGGCTAGGTTTTTTTGTTTGTGCGGATTAAGTGTCGGAGGCCGGCTCCGAACTCAGGTCCTTCTGATTCCAGGGCCGGCGCTCTATTCACTGCGCCACCTAGCCGCCCCAGATAATTTTTACAGATGAAGAAACAGGAATGAGTGAGTTGTGTCAGGTTACACAGCTAAGAACCATCTGAGGCTGGATTTGAATTCAGGTTTTCCTGACTCCAGGCCAGGTGCTCTCTCCATTGCACCACCTAGTGGGACAGAAGGGTATTAACAAGCTGGAGCTTTATCAGACACTACTAGCCACTGTGATGGTGAGGGGTCTGAAGGCTGTGCTATGTGACGAACAATGAAGGATCTGGAATGTTTAACCTGCAGAAGAAAAAACGTACTGGACTATGATAACTACCTTCAAATATGATTAAGTCTTGGAAAAGGTATTGGACTTAATCTGTGGAGCTTCAAAGGGCAGAATTAGAAAAAATGGGGGAAAATTATAGGGAGAAGGAATTTTTAAAATAAAAATATTGTAGTGATGCATTTTTTTCTTTTCACCTTATAGTCACATTCCAATAATTTTCTCTCCTATTTCCTCCTCCATGTATATAGAACTTTCCTTAATAATAAAGAAAAACTGTCAAAAAAAAAAAACAACAGATGCAATAAATGTGTCTGAACCCATCTGGTCCACTCCACTTCTAGTCCACCATCTCTCTATGCAGAAACAAGAAGTATTTTTAATTATCGAGTCTCTGGAATTGAGATTAGTCTTTGTGTTTAATCCAATTTGTGATATTTTTTAGTATTGTTTTCATTTACACTATTGGACTCACTGTGAATATTGTTCACCTGGTTCTGCTTTCCTAACTCTGCACTAGTTCATATAAACCTAAGAAAGATTTTGGATCCTTCGAAGGAGCTTTACACAAATTAAAATTTCCACATGTGACTTTATAAAGGAGTAATTAAAGATGTTCTAACAGTGGCTGAATGTCATATTGTTGAGGATGTTTTATATAGGAGTCACTTTTGGGGTGAGATACATAATAGATGACCTTCAAGGTCCTTTCCCATTCTGATTCTATGATATTAATTTACTAGTTGGGAACTCATGGTCTATACATATGGCAAAGAAGGATGGAGTCCTTCTCATCTGTAAAAAAGGGATAATGGCACTTAACTCACAGAATTGTTGTAAGGATCAAATGAGATAATATATGGAAAGTGTTATGCAAATCTTAAATCTCAGATTTTTTTCTTTGATACAGTGATTGGGTTTGCTGTATTTTTCTCTTTTTTTCTTTATTTTCTTTTTTCTTCTTTTTTATTCATTATATGGAATGGTTCTTTGGGAGGGAAAATGGGAAAAGATACAGAGGGAAATTTAGGTGACCCAAAAACAAAAGATATAAATAAAATTTTTTAAGAGGGAAAAAAGGGGACATCACTGACCCTGAGATCAAGAATAATAACTGAAATGCAGTCAGGCAACAAGCATTGATTAAAGGCAGCTAGGTGGTTCATTGAATAAAGCAGGAGTCTTAGAGTTAGGAAGATCTGAGTTCAAATCTCATCTTAGTCCCTCAAGTCATTTTAACCTCTGTAATGGTAGTGGGAATTTGAAGATCTTCCCTGCTCCTAGATGAGCCTAAGGGACTTTGAAGGCCTTCCCTGCTTTGCAAATATACTCTGACCCCTAATGGGTTGAATGTAAACATATGGAACCTGTGGTGGGAGGAGTTTGCTGAAGGGTGAAGAGCCCACAGGAAGCTGGGAGTCAGAGCCAGAGAAAGGATGGGAGAGAGAGGACACTCAGGCAAGGAGTCAGTCAGGCTTGTGGTTAAATGTTGGTTTATGGGAAGGCTAAAGGATGATGGGGCTCTCTATGCTGTTATGGCTTATTAACTTCTGTGCTACTATGTTGGAATCCCTTTACTAGTTTTGGGATTTGGTTTTCTGGTGTTAGAATAAATGTTTTGCTTCTGTCTTCTATATGGAGAGTCTATTATATTTTGCAATTGAGCATTAAACGGGCATTTTTTTAGTGACTGTGGGTGCTGTGAATATTGCATTGGTGCTACAACTGCTCTCTACCTCAGTTTCCCTATCTGTAAAAAGGGATTAATAATAGTACCTATCTCGTGTAGTTATTGTGAAGATTAAATAAGCTAACATCGTGTTATTGTGGAAATTAAATAAATTAGCATATGTAAAGTGCTTTGCAAACCCCAAAGTATTATATAAATATTAGGTTTTTTTTTATTGTTGTTAAGCACTTACCTAAGGCATTGTGCAAATTACAGGAGATATGAAGAAAGATAAAAGCATGGTCCCTCACCAAGATATGCACAGTGTAGGTCAGAGATAATCCCAGAGAAAAAACATTGTGGGGCAGAAAGAAGACCAGAAAAGTCCTCTTATAGAAGGTTGGATTCAAACTGAGCCTTGGAGGAAGCCAGGGAAGCCAGGAGGCAAGATCAGGAGGGGAAAGAGCCAGAGAAACAGTTGTTTAGGAGGAACAGCAAGAAAGTCAGTATTGCTGGTTCTACATACAGGGGTGGGAAGTGTAAGAAGCCTGGAAAGGTAGGACAGGATAAGGTCATGAGGGGCTTTAAAAGTCAAACAGACGATCTTATATTTGATCCCCTTGATCTCGCCTCCAAACCTAGGGAGTGTTCCTGGCAAGAAGAGCCCTTAATGGGCCCTGACTGGTAGTCAGTAGTAGGAGGTGCTAGAAATCAGGCATTCTGAACACTATTTTGTTCCTATAGCTTGGTCTCATGGAGCTACTTGACATTAGCAAAAGCAGCATGACTTTCAATAGATGAAGGGCTATGATTTGAAGGCAAGAATCCTACACACACAGCAGTGGCGGAGGAGCTTTGTTAAGCATTCATCTATGCTAGACTGAAAAAACAATGAGGTTTTTTAGACTCCCATTAGGTATACATTTTCATTGTTTTTTCTACCCTCACATACCACCCCCTCCTTTCCTTTCCCTTACTTTTCTTCCTTTTTTGCTCCTTCCTTTTCAGTTCTGAATTATCTCTCTTCTGCTTCCTCCTTCCTCATCCACCGGGAAGGCAAGAAAAACCAATCCTCTTAAAATATGTAGTTGGGCAAACCAAAATCTTGCTTCAGCTCTGTCCCCCAAACATTTTAAAATTTGCATTTTGATACCATCATCTCTCTATATGGAGGTGGATAGTGTGTTTCATAAGTCCTCTGAAACTGGGGTTATTTAATCCGATTTCCTAAGGCTGTCAAAGTTATTTGTTTTTTTACAGCATTGCTGTCATTACATAAATTATTCTCCTAGTTCTCCTCGGTTCTCTTTGTATCAGTTCACACAAGTCTTCCAGGTTTTTCTAAAACCATTCCCTTTGTCATTTTTACAACACAATAGCATTCCATCGCATTCATATACTACATATATCATACCTTGTCCAGCTATTCCCTCAGTTGAAGGGCAATACCCCTCAGTTTCCAATTCTTTGCCACTATGAAAAGAGCTGCACAAATATTTTTGCACATATGGGTCCTTTTCCTCCTTCTTTGATCTCTTCATAGCATAACCCTTGTAGTAGTATCTATGGGTCAAAGGGTACATACAGTTTAATGGTTTTGAGGGTATGGTTCTACATTGCTTTCCAGAATGACTGGACCACTTCATAGTTCCACCAATAGTTTATCAACATACCTATTTTCCCATAGCTCTGATCCAGCATTGGTCATTTTTTGGGGGGGTTAACTTTGCCAAGCTGATGAGTTTGAGTTGATTCTTCCTGATGTTCATTAGTTTTCAAGAGCCCTCCATCCTCTAGCATTCACTGGTGCTATTCTGACAGGAAACGTGACATAGAGTATTCCTACTTCACTGTGTGTGGCTTTGGCCACACTACTTGCTTCCAATGTATTTTCCTGAATCTTACAACCTATAGTGTTTTTCTAGCTAGAGGCTATGGAAGCTAATATTGTAACATAGGTTTCTGATAATGACTTTCTGTTCAATTATAATTTAGTATGGCTGTGCTACACTCAAAGCAACCAAAACTCATTTCATATTATCACTAGGAGATCACATTTTAATTATTCCTCATTCTCAGGAGAATTCTCAGTAACTTGAAATCACCTGGACATGTTAAACTCTCAGGAAAATTTGAACTATTTCTCTACAGGTAGAAAATATAGCATAAGGAAAAGAGCACTCACCTTTGGGTCAAAAGACCTCATTTGAATGCTAACTCTTCTATGTATACTCTGCGTGATTGGGGCAAATAACTTATCCCTCTATGAGCCTCAGTTGCTTTATCTGTCAAATGGGAAAAATAATATCTACCTCCCAGGAGTGTTGTGACAATAGGAGCTAGAGAAGTAAACCAGGAGCTGGGAAGACCTAGATTCAAATTCTACTTCCAGCCCATTCTAATTTGTAATTATGGGCAAATTCTTCAATTCTCTTAGCCTCAATTTCCTCATCTGTGAAATGGGGCTTGATACTTAATAGTACCTAGCTGACAGGACTTCCGTCAGAGCCAAATGAAATGATACATAAATGCTAGCTATTATAATTAATACATCTTAGGGCATTTAAAAAGTTTATTTTTTTTTTAATTTCTAGACTCTGAGAGAACTATTTATCCACTATCTATCTCTCAAATTTCTTTCTTTCTTTCTTTTTTTTGTAGGTGGGAAGGCAGGGCAATTGGGGTTAAGTGACTTGCCCAAGGTCACACAGCTAGTAAATGTTAAGTATCTGAGATCAGATTTCAACTCAGGTCCTTCTGACTCCAGGGCCAGCACTCTATTGACTGTACCACCTAATTGCCCCTCACCTTAGGGAACTTTTGAAAAAAGAGTTATTTTATAACCTACTTGAAAGCATTGTTGTAGAAATCAAGTGAGATAATGTACATGAATTGTTTACTAACTAGAAAATGCTTTATGGATGTAAGCTGTTATTGTGACCATTGTGATGAGAATGCAAACAGTTTTCTCCATGATCATCCTTTTATTAGCAGTGTGGTCTATTGGGAAAGGTTTTTAATTTTTTAAATAGGAAAATATGATGTCCCTGCACTGCCATTCACTCTCTTACTTCAAATTTGTGGTTTTATTGGGAATTTGCAGACTTGAACAATATTCCATCAGGCTAGTAATTTCCCAGTCACTTCTATCCCCGTTTTTTTAGCATTGTCTGTTTCCGTGCCAATAAGGACATGCCACTGGGATGTTCAATACAGTGGTCTACTGTCCAATTGAAGTATAAATTTTAGAAAATTAGAAGTATCATTAACAATTGATTAGTTATCTTTCATTTAAAAATCCTTCCTTTGATCAGGTCTATTTGGGATAATTGTGAAAGAAGTTGGGCTAAAAGTATCCTCTTGCTGAAAAAGCACTTCTGACTTTTCATTATTTATCAAGAACGTCAATTAAATGAATCCATTAATCCCTTAGCTATCCTAGGACTAAGGATTCAAAACTAGCAGGGATATATGGGGTCATCTGATTCCAAATCCAGCACTCTTCATTGCATCAACATAACTGTCCTTTCACAACTTGGTCTCCACTTACCTTTCCAGACTTATTATACTTTATTTCCCATCTCTCTTACACTCTGTCACCCAGCTAGTTTGGCCTTGCTGCTCCTCACATAGGACACTCTGCCTCCGGTCTCCATGCCTTACAATGCCATTCCTCAAGAATTAGAATGCTTTTCTTCCTTAGCTCCACCTCAGAGAATGTCTTACTTCCTTCAAGACTCAGCTTCAATATTGTCTCCATATGAAGCCTTGTGTAGAGGCAGCTGGGTGGTATGGGCAAAGGAGGAGTCAGGAGAGATCTCAGTTCAAATCCTGCCTCAGGGACTTAATAACTCTCTGACCCTGGGCAAGTCACTTAACCTTTCTCTGCCTCAAGTTCCTCATCTGTAGAATGGGAATAATAATAGCATTTACTTCCCAGGGCTGTTGTAAGGATCAAACAACATCATTTTTGTAAAGCATTTTGCTCAATATTAAAGATGTCACTAAATTGCTGATCCTCTAGACTTTAGTTATTGTTATTTCCTGACATCCCCAACTACTAATAGCCTCCTTCCCTAAACTAGTTTGCTATTTATTTTATATTTTTCTACATATTCTTGATTGAATGAGTGAAAAAGCATTTCTTAAGTGCTATGTTCCAAAAAGTGTATTGCACAGGGGAGTCAAATAAAAAAAAATGAAATAATGTCTCCTCTCAAGGTTCTTACTTTCTAATTGGGGGGACACTATACATGATGATGACGATGGCAACGACGACAATGATGGTGATGATGGCTAATATTTATATGGCATCGACTATATTCTGGGCACTGTGCTAGGCACTGGGAGGTATAGAGGTAAGAGAGGTAAAAGACAGTCCTGCAGCTCACACTTTAATTGGGGGGGGGGGACCCTACACATAAGTGAAAATTTGTCTACAGGACAGATGGAAAGACCTGGAAATCCTACATTGCCTCCCCCAATAGAAGAAAACATATCGAAAGCAGGGACTGTTTCTTTTTTATCTTATTATCACTGGAATCTCTCATGGTGCCCTGTATATAATAGATACTTAATAAATACTTAGTAATTAGTTGATTGATCAATCAATTGATATTTATGATACACCTATTATGTGTGCTAAGCTCTGGGTATACAAAGGAAGCAAAAGACAGTCCTTGTTTTTAAGGAGCTTACAATCTCTTGGGGAATAAATACTATAGTAGCTCCCCAGGGTTTGCCATTCAAGCAAGTTTGGATGAAGATAATCATACAACAGTTTGTCTGGAAAAGATCTGGGACTTTTAGTAAAAGGGAATCTCAATAATGTGATCTATGGCCCCAAAGGTTCATGTGATATTGTTCCATTAAGGCAGGTAGAGCTTCTGTGAATAAAAGGATGATAGTTACACAGATCAGACCATATCTAGAGTGCTGGGTAGAGTTCTGAGTACATACTCATCGAGGGCATTGATTACATGAACAGTGTTTAGAAGAGGACAAACATGATGGTGAACTGCCTTAAGATCATGCCGCAAGGAGATTAATTGAGTGGGGATATCTCGCCTGGGGTAGAGGAGGCATGTTAGCTATATTTAAGTTTTTGAAGGGCCGTCAGATTGAGGAGGACTTAGTTTTATTCTACTTGGCTACAGGAAAAAGAACCAGGAATAATTGTGAGAAGTCAAAAAGAGGCAAATTTAGGCTTATAAACAATGTGAACTATCTGAAAGTGCAAAGGGTCCCCTCTGGGGACAATGGGTTCCCTAATAGGAGAGACCATTTAAATACTTATATAGCATATTGTTATGGGGATTCTTTTTCAGGTATAGATTAGATCAGTTGCCTACTAAGATCTCTTTGAACTCTAAAAATCATCACAGGATTATAGAATTAATACTGGAAGGTACTAACGCCTTCATTTTACACAGTGAGCAAGTGACTTGCCCAAAGTCACACAGAAAGTAAGTGGCAGAGTTAGGATTTGAAATGAAGTCCTTTGAAGCAGTTAGATGTTGTAGTGGAGCACTGGGCTTGGAGCTGAGAAAATCCGAGTTCAAATTTTGCTCCTGACACTTATTAGCTATGTAGCCTGGGCAAGTCACTTGACCCTATTTGCCTCAGTTTCCTTATCTATAAAATGGGGCAATAATAGCACCTACCTTAGGGTTGTTGTGAGAATCAAATGAGATAATATTTGTAAAGCCCTTAGCATATTACCTGTCACATAGCAGGCACTTCATAAATGGCAGCTATAGCTCCAAATGCATCACTCTTTCTACACTATATTGTCTCCTATCCTGTGACTTTCTGATAGCATTTGAAATGTAGGGCATGCTTTTAGAATCTCAAAACACCATATTGACAAACATACTCAGAATGAATCTCAGTTTGGAAGGTATCTTAGATCCCTTAGATGGCGTACTGATACATGCATGCCCTATGATTGGTGCTAAAGTGATGGGGAAGCAAATCCCTTCTGGGAACAGAAAGATGGAGTCTGAATTGGAATTCAAGAGAATGGAGAATAAAAAGAAGACTGGTTTAGCACCTTCAGGGCAACTAAATGATGCAGAGGATAGTGCACTGGGTTTAGAATCAGGAAGATTCTTCCTCATAAATTTAAATCCCTCCTCAGACACTTACTAGCTGTGTGACCCTGGGCAAGTCACTTAACCCTGTTTGCCTCAGTTTCCTCATCTGTAAAATGAGCTAGAGAAGGAAATGGCAAATCATTTTAGTATCTTTGCTAAGAAAATCCCAAAAGTTGGACATGACTGAAAATGACTCAACAACAGCAATAAAAGCTATTGGGAAGATTAAAATTCAAGAGATTCCGTTACAGCAGGAAGTTAAAGCAGGAACTGAAGATACCAAGTTGGAGAAGACTGAAGTAGGGGAATTCTTTTTTCTACTCTTTAATTGATTCCTCATTTCATTACCCACAAAAGATAGTCCAAACCCTCTCTTCCTTCAGAGCTTTAGCTCACCTCCTCCTCTACCTTATTCTTTCAGCTGAGATACATTCTTATTGAAAAATTGTAGCCATTCAATATGAGTTCTCTCTTTTTCCAACTTCTTCATCTCAAACCCCTTGACATCATGCCCCACTCTCTCCTTTCCCTCAGTCTCTGAAAGAGGAGACCCTTCTCCTTACCAAGGCTAGTCCATCTACAAGTACATTTGATTCCATCCCAAAGTCGAAGTCATTGACTATAACTTGAAGACTCCAAAAATGATTTCAACTATGTAGAATGCTAAACCAAATCTAAGAAGGCAGAATTTTAATAGGGATAAAGACAAAGTCTTAAACAGGAATGTAAAAAAATTAACTCCACAAATATATGATGGAAGAGGTGTGCTTAGGCAGCAATTCATCTGAAAAAAAAACTTGGGATTTTAGCTAGCAGAAAGCTCAGTTTGCATCAGCAATGTAATGTGGCAGTCAAAAAAGATAATGTCATCTTAGGATGCATCAAAAGAGAGAGTATGGGTGGCTATGTGGCTCAGTGAAAAGAGCATCAGCCCTGGAGTCAGGAGAACCTGAGTTCAAGTCTGGCCTCAGACACTTAACACAAAAACTAGCCATGTGACCTTGGGCAGGTCACTTAACCCCAATTGTCCTCCAAAAGCAAAAAAAACAAAAATAAGAGAGAGAGAGAGTAGGGGCAGATAGATGGTGCAATGAATAGAGCACCAACTTGGAGTCAGGAGGACCTGAGTTCAAATCCAGGCCCAGACACCTAACACTAGCTGTATGACGTTGGGCAAGTAACTTAACCCCAATTGCCTTGCCTTCCAACCCCCCCCCCAAAAAAAAAAGAGAGACAGAGAGAGACAGACAGAAAGAGACAGAGACAGTGTTCAGAATGAGGGAGTTGATAGTTTTACAGTACCCTATCCTGGTCAGTCTATATATTTAATATTATGTTCAGTTCTAGCTACCCCATTTTAGGAAGAATATTCATAAGCTGAAAAGCACCTAAAAGAAGGTAACCAAGATAGCGAAGAATCCTGAGTCCATTTAATATGAGATTTGGTTAAAGAAACTGGGAATATTTAGCCTGATTAAATGAAAAAATGAATGAATTATAAAAACTAATGCTTATATAGTGTTTTAAGATTTTCAAAATTCTTTAGATATGTTAATTCACTTGATTCTCATCTGTAAGACAAGTGCAATTATTATTATCTTCACTCTACAGATGAAGAAACTCTCTCTCTCTCTCTCTCTCTCTCTCTCTCTCTCTCTCTCTCTCTCTCTCTCTTTTTTTTTTTTTGCTTTTGGAGGCTGAGAGATGGTATATGACCAGGGGTCACACAGATGACCAGGATCTGAGTCAAGATCAGAGTTCAGTCTTCCTGAAGTCCAGCTATCTACTCTAGCTAATAAAAAAAAAATTTTGAAGAACCATGATAGTTGTAGACAAAGATTTGAAGGGCTATCAAAGGGAAGAAATATTCAACTTGCTCTGCTTGCTTGGAGAGGATAAAACTAAGAGCAATATTTGGAAGTTGCAGAGAGAAAAATTTAAGTTTAATGTAAAAGAGAAACTTCCTATTAGAACTATTCAAAAGAAGGATGGGGGGAGGCTAGGTGGCAAAGGGAATAGAGCACCAGCCCTTGACTCAGGAGGACCTGAGTTCAAATTCAGCCTCAGACACTTAACACAAAAACTAGCCATGTGACCTTGGGCAAGTCACTTAATCCCAATTGCCCTACATTCTCCCCTCCAAAAAGCAAGAAAAAAAAAGAAAGAAAGATGGGTCATTTAGGGAGCTAGTGCATTCCCCTCACCTCCCATAGAAGTCTTCAAGCAAAAGTTAGATGACCATATATATATGCACGTATATTATAAATATTTATATGTAGCTATGTAATAATATATGATGTATATGATAACATACATAAGCATTTTGCAAACCTTAAAGCACTGTTTAAATGTTAATTATTATTATTATTATTATTAAATGGCAATATGACCATTCCTTCTTCAACACTCACATGAATCTGTGCTCTCATTACCCCCAATTTATTGAAAATAACTACTAATTGGAAATTGAAAAGAGTTCATTCATCCTACCACCACCATCAGAACCCTAGGTACTATTTAAAAATATATTGTTTTATCTTTAATTTATAAAATAAAATAAGCATTTCCATAACATAGTAGAATAAAAAAAGATTATTGCACATGAAACTGCAAATCTATTATGTGCAACCTGCTATTCCTTTTAAATACATAATAAAATTATCATATAAATATTTTATTTTCTTTTTCTCTCCTTCCTGCCCTGGCCCTAGAGGTGGTTACCCTTAGACACAAATATGTGTGTGTATACACACACACACACATATACATAAATACATATATATGTAAAATTATTGTATACATTCTTTTATTTATCAGTTATTTCTCTGGATGCAGACAGAGTCTTCCTTCATAGGCCCTTTGTAATTAATGTGGGTATTTATAATGACTTAGTTGCTCAAAGTTGTTCCTAAAAGAATATTGCTGTTAGTATATACAGCATTCTCTTGGTTCTGTTCATTACTTTGTGCAAGTCTATCCATGTTTTTCTAAGATTATCAAGCTCATAATTTTTTAATTTTAATTTTTCTAATTCATCATTTTTATAGCAATATATAGTTAATATTTTTTTTTTTTGGAAAAAGGGAAAGCAGGCAATTGGGTCTGCCACAATGCTAGAAGTTCTATAGAGAAATGGCATGCTACAGAGTTAGCCTCAGAACCAGGTAAAACTGAGTTCAATCCTCCATCAGACACATTCTGTCTGTGTGACTCTGGATGAGTCCCCAGCTCTCAGAGCTCTGGGCAGCTCACTCATACTAAAAATTGCAGAGAAGGGGGTGACCTGAAATGAGGGAAGGTACTTCCTCACTTGGGGAGTCCCCTGTGCTAAATAAAGAAATGATAGATCCATTCTGTCTCCTCCTACTGTCAGCCATGTTGTAAGGGTGGATTCTTGTTTAAGTTTGGGTCAGGCTAGAGAGGTCCTGTGGGTCTGATAGGTAATCTGTAAGCCAAGGAGATCTTCCAGTCCAGGTTCTATGTTATATATGAATCCAATTCAATGAATTTTCATTGTTCCTGAAAACTTTCTAGTATAACATTAAGTATCGATTGATCCTGGATAGTGACTGTGTTTAGGAATAGAGACTAGTCCTGTGATGACATTTATGTTGGGAACTCTCAAGCAAACAAGGAAACCCTCTCTACCAAAGAAAGTCAGCACCTTCTCTGAAACTTCTATTAGAGAATTGCTTAGAACACTAAAAGGTTAAGTGACTTGCCTAGGGTCAAACAGGCAGTATATGTCAGAGATGGGACTCAAACCTGGGTATTCTTAGCTCCAAGGACAGTTCTCTATCTACTATTCCATTCTATATCTCTGTGGAACTCTATAATTTTGGTAGAATCACAATTCCCTGATTTTCCTTTTATAACAATAGTAACTAGGGGTTTGGGCAGCTGGGTGGTATAGTGGATAGAGCACTGGGCTCTA
Source organism: Gymnobelideus leadbeateri (assembly GCA_011680675.1). Lineage (NCBI taxonomy): Eukaryota > Metazoa > Chordata > Mammalia > Diprotodontia > Petauridae > Gymnobelideus > Gymnobelideus leadbeateri. The sequence goes on along the minus strand of WOXC01011459.1, from coordinate 26,232 downwards.
AATAAGGAAGATTCATCTTCATGAGTTCAAAAATGGCCCCAGATACTTATTAGCTGTGTGACGCTGGGCAAGTCATTAACCCTATTTGTTTCAGTTCCCTCATCTATAAAATGAGCTGGAGAAGGAAATAGCAAACCACTCCATGATCTTTGCCAAGAACACCCCAAATGGGGTCACAAATATTTGGACATGACTGAACAGCAACAATAAACTTGGGCTTTGGTGGTGGTGGAGGGATGGGCAAGGCAAGCTCTTTCAGATTGTCTTAATTAAGGTTATTTTCAGGTGGCAGGAGGTATGATTAGAGCCATTGCTCATACATATGAGATCACAGATCTATGGAAGTGTTGAAGAAATGGGTGGCTCTATGGACAAGGGACTCCACAGGTAGTAAAGCAACAGAAGTCACCTTGCCTTTGGCCATGAGACATCCCTTGAGGTTTTCGTTGTTGTTGTCATTCATGTGTGACTCTTTATGACCTCATTTGGGGTTTGCTTGGCAAAGATACTGTGGTGGTTTGTCATTTTCTTCTCCAGCTCATTTTATAGATGAAGAAACTGAGGAAAACAGAGTTAAGTGACTTGCCCAGAGTCACATAGCTACTAATTTTCTTAGACCAGATTTGAACACAGAAGATGAGTATTTCTGACTACAGACCTAACTCCCTATCCACTTTACCACCTAGCTGCCCCATCCCTTGAGGTATGAGGTAGTGGCCTATAAAGAATATTCACTTAAACATGAAATCCTGTGAGGGAGAGGGAAAAGTTTATTTGGTTGGTGAAAGAGTCTCAGGGGATGCCATGTGCTGTCTGCCAGGTGACTCAACTGCTGCCTGGGAATTCCCTTCTGCAAAATAGCAAATCCACCTCAAAGCATCGCCAGTTACTTAGAGGTTTGCCTGATTCAACATTTAAGTAAGCAAACCTAACTCAGACCCTGGCCATGGTGAGGACTGGAGCCTGGTTTCTCTGGAGTGCTAAAATCTAAGGGGTTGAGTCACAGCTGAATGCCAGGTGCAGGAGTGCAGATTTCTAGCTAGAGAGGTCAGATTGGGCTCAGGAGGTAACCACAGGGAATGTTGCAGGCTGACGTTACAACTCTCCCTCTCTTGAGTTCCTTGTAGACTTGCCCCAGCTCACTGCGCTCCCACACTCATCTGGTGGCTTGGTCCCTGGCAGTGTCTGCTACAGGCCTAACAGAGTCAGCTGATGATAAGGCTCTATCTGGTTTAGACAGTGGTTATTTAGTTCAGTCTCCCACCCAGTTGAGAAATCTCTTTCACAACATCCATGAGAGAGGGCCTGTTTCAGCACTCCTAGGGCCTGGAGTTCATTACCTCATGAAGTAGCCCATTCCAATTTTGGACAGACCTCATTGTTATACTAAAATCCAAATCCATTAAAACAAAAAATTACAGGCATACCATATTATGCCAGCTATTCTAATGCCTTGGGGCTAAGCTAAAAATACACAAATTGAATCCTAAACTTACAAAAAAAAAGACAGAGATGAGATTTTCTTAACCTTTATTTTCCTTAAATCCAGCATCAGATTTCTAAATATAGGATAATTTTCCACTTTTTTTTTTCTTTGCAACTCCTACGTATAAATAAAATCTATAAGATATTGATGGCACTTATCTCACAGGATTATGGTGTGGATCAAATGAGATAATGCTGTTTATGAGCCCTAAAATGTTTTAGAAACGACCAGGAATTTTTACTACAGGGATTTTTTTTCTTTTCTCCCCAGTGAATTGTGGAAGTAGGGAGGGGAAGAGGGGAAAAATGGATTTTTTTTAATTAAAATTTTTTTAATTTAAAAAACTAGGTCATGAAGTTGTTATAAGGGTTTTATTTGAACTAAAATTGCTTATACTTCACAAGAGAAACACAGACAAGCTTTTTTTGAGCTTTGTGTTTGTCTCTGCTATATAGACATTAGTTCCTATTCAGCCTTAAGTCATTACATACGTCTTATCTCAATAACCCAAACTAATCTGGGAGAATTTTTGTCCAAATGATTGAAAAGTCTAAATTAGAAAAAGAAATTCAATATAACTTAGTTTTTGGAAATTGTATAATTTTTAAAATGATTACTCTGAGACCTGGAGAAGAACTGAGAAAATACATTTCCCCATTTCTTTTGCAGAAGTTGACACTTATGAGTACAGATTAGTGTATATGTTGTCAGTCAGTTGACATGTTGATTGATTTTACTGAATTCTTTTTTTCTTTCATTTATAATCTTTGCTTAAAAAGATAATAAATAATAATATAAACAGTAAGGAATAAATGGAAAGTATATATTCAGAACTTAAAGTGGTTTTGAAACTGAATGCTCTGATAAAAATAACATAAAAACAAATGGATATCATTATTGCTTTTGTTGATAAGAAGTCACCAGGAACTATCAGAGCAGGAGAGTGTGGCGTCCTCCACAGGGCTCCTGGTAGCAGCAGAGGCTCCTTGCTTTCACAGCTCAATTGCCTGCCTCCCGGATTGAGGAAAGGTAGCAGTTCCACCAATGAATACAATGAATGATATTTTATAAAAGTATTTTTTTAACCTGCTGAAGTTTGCATTCAAAGGCCTACTCTCGAACAATCTCAGCTAGCTAAAACCTCTGTTGGAGCTTTCATTCCCCTCTGTTTATCCTTTAAGAAATTAGTGTCACCTCTATACACCCATGGTAGCAGAAGACTTTTGTGAAGAAATATTGTTAATATTGGACAATTAATTATGGGCTTCTGAATCCCTGCAAATGGAATTCCAAAATTATGTCTAAAAGTTATTTTAGACTGGTAGACTTAAAGCAAATATTTTGACAAGTTTATTCTGACTGGATTAGCTTTTGCTCTTTTAAAAATGAGCTATTTAAGCTATTGGTGTTGCCCGGGTGGTATGGCTGCATGATGCAATGGGGAAAAAATGTTGGATTTAGAGTCTGAGGTTCTTCTAATTGCTACTCAAGTTTTTATTTGCTGTTTGACCTTGGTCATACTCCAGCTTCTTAAGCCTATTTTCTTCATCTGTAAATGAAAGGGTTGGATCAGATGGCTTCTAAAGTCCCTTTTAACTCTGAATCAATGATCTGATGGAGGATGGAGGTATTGGGTGGGGTCTAGGCAGAGTTCACCAAGTATGGCGTTCATCAATATAGGTCTCATCCTACTTTACTTGGCTATTTCCTGGAGCATGGTCTTGTGTGTCCAGCTGTCTATTGGATAATTCAAACTGTTTGCTCCATGGACATCTTCAAATTCAACATACTTAGAGCTTATTATTTTCCTGTTCCTAACTCCCCCTTCTTTCTAACTTTTCAATTTCTATTCCCTCATCATTCAGGTTCTCAGATGAGGAATCTTTCTCATGTCTTCCTTTTCTTCTCCCCTTCTATTCCATCAGTTACCTAGCCCTGCTGATCATTGACTCCCCTTCTTCAATATCTTACACACCTGTGTTCTTTTTTTTTTTTTTTTTTTTTTTTTTGCTTTTTGGAGAGGGGAAGGCAGGGCAATTGGGGTTAAGTGACTTGCCCAAGGTCATATGGCTAGTTTTGTGTTAAGTGTCTGAGGCTGGATTTGAACTCAGGTCCTCCTGACTCCAGGGCTGGTGCTCCATTCACTGCGCCACTTAGCCACCCCACACCTGTGTCCTTCTCTCCACTCATATAAGCCTCTACCTTCATTCAGGTGCCTTCTCTTTTTGTTTGAACTATTTCAGGAGCCTCCTAACTGGTCTCCTTCCTCAAGTTTCTCCCCTCTCCTATCCATTCCCCTTCAGCTGCCCTATAGATATTCTTAAAACACAGGTCTGACCATATTGGCTCTCCTAATCCTACTCCTTCTTCTTGTTGTTTAATGATTTTTCAGTTGTGTTCAACTCTTCCTGACCCCTTTTGGGGTTTTCTTGGCAAAGATACTAGAGTGGGTTGGCATTTCCTTCTCCAGCTCTTTTTACAGATGAAGAAACTGAGGCAAACAGGGATAAATGACTTGCCCAGGATCACACAGCTAGTAAGTCATTAAGTTCAGACTTGAACTCAGGAAGATGAGTCTTCCTGACTCCAGGATTGACACTCTTTCCACTGATTCAAGTATAGAATCTATATTCTTCTGTTTAGCTTTTAAAGCCTCAATATAACTAGGATCCAGTCTACCTTTCTAGGCTGACTTTATTTTCATTCACATAACTCTAGATCCCAGTCAAACTGCCCTGGGTACAGTCTCTCATATGTGAAATTCTACTTTCTGCCTCTACTTTGCATAGGCTATTCCTACTTCCTGGAACATGTTCCCTTTTCATCTCTACCTACTAGAATTTTTAGCTTTATTCAAAGCTCAGTTTAAGTGCTACATTCATACGGGAAATCTATTCTTGTCCTGTCAGTTGCTAGTACCCTCCTTCCAGGAATTATTTGCATAGATATTGAAAATATTATCATTTATTAATTATACATAGTTAATGTATATGAAATATATGTTTCATTTTCTATGAATCTGTTTTCCCTCTCTCAATAAAATTGCTCTTCTATCCCATCTAATAAAAGTAGGTATATTTCCATTTATGTTTCTTTCTCCAGTCCTTAGCACAGTACCTGGCATATAGTAGACCCTGAATAAATCATTAATGTATTTATAATTGTGTTTATTTAGGCAATAAGATCAGTCTCAAATTTTTCTATTTCCTAGTCTAAGTTCCAAGAGCCAGATAGGATCACTGATGCACAGTGACTTACCCAAAGTAATAGAGGTAGGTAATAAAGGTCAGAAATGGGTTTTGATTCCAGGACCTCCGATTCTAGAATCAGGGGTCTATCCACTGTATCATAATCCTTGATGTACTTATGGAACCTGCTTCCAAATTCTGTTCCATTTCCTTGGTCTGTGATGCTTCTGTGGTCATACTATAAATTTCACAGTCTCACAAAGTATATAGATTTAATTCAGTTTTCAAGAACTTACAATGTGCAAGCCACCATTCTAGGACCTTTGGGAAATTCAAGGATGCCTCAGAAGATCCCCCTTCCATCTGTAATAACCTCTACCAATGTTCATCCAACTTTTGTCTGAAGACCCTCAGCAGGGGTGGGGGTGGAAGTGGGGTGCCTACAATTTCCCAAGGCAGCTTATTCTACTTTTGAATGGTTCTAATTACTAGAAAATTTTTCATAACAGTAAGCTGAGTTTTGTCTCTTTTTCAACTTTTCCCCATTGTTTCTGACTCTGCTTTTTGGACCAAAAAGGAATTTTGCAGAATTCTTCATTTAAAACAAAGAGAGGGGGTGGCTAGGTGGAGCAGTGAAGAGAGTGCTGGCCCTAGTGTCAGCAGAACCTGAGTTCAAATCTGGCCTCAGACACCTAACCAGTCCCCAGACACAAGAACTTTTCAGTCTACTTGGTATAAAATAGTAGTGAGAGTGGCTAAAAAGACTATTCCCTTTTGGGATTTTCCTGGCAAAGATACTGGAGTGGTTTATCATTTCTTTCCCTAGCTAATTTTACTGATGAGGAAACTGAGGCAAACAAGGTGAAGTGATTTGCTCAGGGTCACCTTGTCACTAAGTGTCTGAGGTTAGATTTGAACTCAGAAAGTGCCATATTTATATACCCTAAAGGAATTATAGCAGCACTTTTTTGTGCTGAGCCTTACTGAGTCAAAGCTTTTAATTATTCCACCAAAACCTCTAGGCAAAGTTTTTGGAAACTTTGGATTGCTGCTGGAGTATTCTTATATAATGCTTCACACATAAATGTTGAAAATGTGTGTGGGTGTATGGAACAGGTGCTCAATAAATGTTTATGGAATGAATGAAGAAATGTGGAGAGGAGAGGAGCAGGTACAATAACAAGCAGGACTGCAAATAGAAGAAAGGAAAATGTCTAGGCCCCTGCAGGGGTTCAAGGCCACATGTGACCTTCTAGGTCCTTGGGTACAGCCTTTTGAATGGCTCCAAATTTTACAGAAAAACTCCTTTTATTAAGGGGATTTGTTCTGTGAAGTTGGGATTCTGTGAAGCTTGGCCCTAGGTGGTCATATGTGGCCTTGAGGCTGCAGGTTCCCCACCCCTGACGCAGGAAATAAAGGCAACGGCATTCTGCTATTTCTTATTAGAGAAAAGACTTTCCTAAAACTATTGTATCTTTAAAAATATAACATATGAATAATACTACCTATAAAACGGTTCCATGGAATGTTTTACCCTCCCTGAGATATATAATCACAACACCACAAGCCTATTATTTGTATTTTATTTTGTTTTCTGGAGCTTTGGAGTTAACTGAGGAAGGAGGAGAAGGGCAGGAATTTCCTGCTTGAGCTCCCTCCTAGGAATGTGGTCTGTTGCTCCTGAGCGCTGCATTTATTGTACTAATGGTCTGTCCTCATGATTGCCCTGTTGGTAGTGGGGAAGGGCTTCAATTGCACAGATTAAAGCCGGGAATCATTCTGAGCCCTAGATTGTTACAGAATTTCAGAGATGTAAGGGGGCTTCAGTGGCCATCTACTCTAATCTATGCCTCAAAAGATCCTCCTTCCATCTGTAATAACCTCTACCAATGTTCACCCAACTTTTGTCTGAAGACCTCCAGGAGGGGTGGGGGTGGAAGTGGGGTGTCTACAATTTCCCAAGGCAGTTTATTCCACTTGTGGATGGTTCTAATTACTAGAAAAATTTTCATAACAGTAAGCTGAGTTTTGTCTCTTTTTCAACTTTTCCCCATTGTTTCTGACTCTGCTTTTTGGACAAAAAGGAATTTTGCAGAATTCTTCATTTAAAACAAAGAGAGGGGGTGGCTAGGTGGAGCAGTGAAGAGAGTGCTGGCCCTGGCATCAGGAGAACCTGCCTGAGTTCAAATCTGGCCTCAGACACCTAACATTTACTAGCTGTGTGACCTTGGGCAAGTCATTTAACACCAATTGCCCTGCCTTACCCCCTCCAAAAAGCAAAAGCAAAACAAAACAAAACAAAACAAAGCAAAAAACCCAAACAAAACAAAAACAAAGATATAATTCCCATGCAAATAACATTACAAAGTCTTGGTCAACATTATCACTAGACAGTAGTTGACTTCAACTCATGCCTTTCTTGAAGGAGAGAATAGTATAGATTTCTCAAGTAGCAATGAACAATTCATTGGAGAAGGGTACAACAGCTTGTTGTTCACCTGTCCTATTCTTTTTGACCTGGTGCACCATAGTACACCAATGAGGTTTTCTTGGCAAAGATATTGGAATGGTTTACTGCTTCCTTCTCTAGTAGATTAAGGCAAACAGAGATTAAGTGACCTGTTCAGGGTCACACAACTAGTAAGTGTCTGAGGCCAGGTTTGAACTCGGGTTTTCATGATTATAGGCCTAACTCTCCATCTACTGAACCACCTTGCTGGCTCATAACAGGTTAGCCTACCACTTAGAGCTACAAATTGCAGTTATGCAGAGTTAATAAGATTAAACCAAAATAGAGGAAAATGTTCCTTTTTCACGCTAAAGTTGTTTTTTTCTGACAAAACAAATTTCAATTAACAATACAAATCTTATATAGAGTAGGAATAACAGTACATTAAAGTAATGAAGTTATTTCAGCATGTGGCATATCATATTATTCAATTCTCCAGATCAAAATAATTATAGAGAAAAGAAAACATTGCCTTCCTTCCCAACCAGTGCACATACCAAATCTAGAAAACCAATGCTACAGAATTTTGTTGCCAATTTTCCTTGGCTCTAGAAAAAGGGCTCATAGGATGTGAGGCATGCTGGCTGACTAGATTGAGTTCTGAAGGTAGAGCAAGGAATTGTTTTCAAATCCTACCTCTGAGAGTTTTTAAACAGCATCAATCAAAAAGGTAACAGTATTTATGGAGTCATCATTTTGTACTACTTAGGTATATGGGGGAGTGGAAATATGAAAGTTCTAGAAATTGTGAAACCTTGGCAGAAAACACATTTTTTGGAAGAAATGAAATGTATGCTGTACTTTTTTTTTATAGCTGGGTGGGGCTGGGGGGTGGGGAGTATTCTTTATAGTTACTATGCTGTTACTATGCTAATTTAGAGGCATCAATATATGTCTTTAGTTTCCTCACAAAAATCCTATTTGGAAATATAGAAGCTTAAGAAAAATTGAAAAAAAAATTTGAGAGGGTAATTTCCCATTTTGTGGGGTCAAAAAGTTAAAAATGTTAAAGAGGAGAAAATTATGTTTTCTCTAAAACAGGGGAGAAATATATATGTTTATATACATATATATGCACATACATATATTTATATATATATAATATGCATTTTTTTTTGCTTTTTTAGTCCTTCTTTCCAATGAGGAAGGAAATTAGAGAATATTTTGGCTATATCTTCAAGGTTTACATTGAATTGCTAAAGAGTTAAGAATGCAGAATTAGAAACAATAGAACAGATATCTGTTTAAGGCTCTATAACAAACTGACTGCGTGACCTTGGGCAACGTCTCTGGGACTCAGAGCGTTTTCATTGATACTTTCCTACTCCTTTCATCTTCTTGTACTCAATAAAACCTGGTTCCCTCCTGATGACTTAGCTTTTCTGACCACCTTTTTTCATAGTGGCTGCACTTTGAATTACACCTTGAACTCATTGGTGTAATGCTAATGTGATACTCATAGCAGCTGCTATGAATATGTATATGTATTCCCAGGGTTTGTTTGCAAAATATAATAAACCATCCTCCTCAGAGACAAAATCAAAGTATTCATTTGGGACATTGTTATTAGGATACAAAAAATGAAGATTTAATAAAATACTCATCACCAATCCAGGGAGCACAGACATCAAGGGACTTCTCTCCGTCAAGCCTCCCTACAAGCAGGTTCCTCTAGGCAAGTTCTTCCCTCAGTCTGCTTCTCTCCCAGCCCACACCTCTCCCTACAAGCAATATAATACATACATACATACATTCATACACACACACACACACACACACACACACACACACACACACACACACACACACATACACAGTATCCAATCAAAGATTTGATTGACATGTTGAGAAGCTTGGAAATCAGCACTTAATTGGAAAAGTGTGGGTATCCCTTTGGCCCACAGCCTAATTGGCTCTGCATCAGGGCTCCATGTAAGGCCAATTAGTGAGCAGGGAAGATCTTATATCCCAGTAACCTTACAACTGGTCGAGATGGGACTGGTCGAGATGGGAAGATGGAGCATTTTTATTTTTCATCACTACTTCCAGGCTCTCTCTACCATCATCATTCAGTAATGTCTTCTCTTATGTACCACCCAATAAAGATTCTGGTAGCTCTTATCCATCAACATTCAGGACATTTTTCTTTCCCAATGAATTCAGTGACTGGTTCATGGCTTTTCTCTCCTACCCAACTCCTTTTCCTCATACAATGGGACTTCACACACACACGAACACACACACATTCATACATATAGTGTAGCTACAGGATTCAGTGGATAGAATACTGGGCCTGGAGTCAAGAAGACCCAAATTCAAATTTGGGTTCTGTCATTTGCTAGCTGTGTAATCCTGGGTAAGTCACTTAATCTTTCTTTGCCTTAATCCATTGAACAAGGCAAACTACTCCAATATCTTTGTAAAGAGAACCCCATAGAAAGTATGGTCCATGAGGTCATGAAGAGTCAGACACAATTAAACAACAAATATATATGCTCCTTGAAACATCCTGACTTCCTGGTTCCTCAACTTACTCATTTCATATTACCTCCATCCCAATTCAGCTACATAAAGAGATGATCCTAGCAGAGGCATACAAGAGCCATCTCAAACCACCTTGAAAGAGCAGATTGTTGAATTTTCAATGGAAGCTGTACACACTGGAAATTGGCAAATGCTGCAAATCAAGGCTTGACTTACTGTTTTGTTAATTGTCTAGACTTAAGAAAGTGATAGAGAAAATGTTAATGATGATGATTAAAAAATTGTACTATGCCTACATATTTTTTTTAGATGGTGAGTTTTTACACATTTACCAGTATGTTCCTGTATTGCTTTATAAATACTTCTTGAGCTCAATAGGAATGGCTTAGAAGGCTCAGGAAATGAAGTCATCATCAGACTGCAATAATTAATAATGCTAATTAATAATAATAATTGTAATTTATCTACGACTTTAAGATTTGCAAAATGTTTTATATCCATTATGTGATTTGAGCTTTATAATATCTCTGGTCATACCCTTGATTCTACCATCATCCACAAATGTCTTACTTCCATATTCCTGAACTTTGAAATTCCTTTACATGATTATTACCTGTTATAATCAGACTTTTCAATCCTAAACCCTATTCTCTATCCTCATTGTGAATCCCAATCCCTCCACCCCTCAGATTTTCCTAGGCCATCATCCCTACACTGGCTACATTCTTCTTCCTTTTCTACCTTGATCCCTTGGTGAACCAGTTCATTTCTGTCCTGTTTTCTTTTCTCAACACCCTTTCCCCTTATCCTATCACTGATCTTGACCTTGCAGCTTTTAGCCTTGGATTATTTCCACTGTCTGTTACTTTTGCTCCTACTTAAATGCTGCTGAATGAAGCTAGAGAAAAATCATGAAACCATTTTGATTGGGTCCATTACAAATTTAGGTTATGTTATCTCCACAGGCCCCTTACTGCAGCAAGGTGACCCTATTATAACTTCCTAATAGGATCATGGAGAATCAAACACGACCAAAATAGCTGAACAACAAAAAACAGATTCACTATCCCACTCATTAAACCACCTTTTCCAAATCCTTTCACCACCCCTTCAACCTCTAAATAAGTGCTCCTGTTTGCCCTCTCAGCTGAGAATGTTGTCTCATATTATACTGATAAAATGGACGCAATCCATCAATAGTCCCATCTTTCTCACTACTTATCTCACCTCACTTAGATCTCTTCCACTATTGTTTCCTCCTTGCCTCCCTTCTCATATGAAGGGACCCTTCTCCTCACCAAGGTTAATCTGTCTGCATTCAAAAGTGATAACATTCCATCTACCTTTCTCCAGCAGATTGCCCAGATTATAACTGATATTCTCTCACTAGTCTTCATTTCTTCTGTCTACTGGTTGCTTCCCTATTGCCTACAAACAGGCTCACATCTTGCTTATACTCAGAAAACTCTCACTTGATCCATTCATCTTTGCTACCCACTGTCCCATACATACAAATTCTCTTTTTTGTGACTAAACTCCTTGAGAAGACCATTTACAATGGGTACCTCCATTTCCTTCTCTCTTGTTCTCTTTTTCACACTCTACAGTCTGGTTTATAACCTCATCATTCAATTGAAATTGCCCTTTCCAAAGTTACCAATTATTTTTAGTTGCTAAATCTAAGCACCATTTCTTGATCTTCATCCTTGTTGACTTCACCTTTGACACTATCAATCACCCTTTTCTCCTTGATACCCTCTTCTCTCAAGGTTTCATGGCACTGCTCTCTTTTGGTTCTCCTACCTCTCTGACATTTCTTAGTCTCTTTTGCTGGATTTTCATCCAGGTCATGTCCATTAACTATGGGGATCCCCAAGGCTCTGTCTTGGGCTTTCTTTTCTTTCTCTATATTTATTTCACTTGGTGAGCTCTCATGGATTCAATTATTATCTCTAAGCATATGATTTCCATGCCTGCTTATCTAGCCTTAACTCCTCTTCTGATCTTTAGTCTCATATTTCCAACTACCTATTGAATATCTGTATTGGATTGGAATCTAGGCAGCACAATGTTGAGACTGCTGGCTTGGAATCAGAAGACTCATCTTCTTTGAGTTCAAATCTGGACTCAGACACTTACTAGCTGTGTGACCCTGGGCAAGTCACTTAACCCTGTTTGCCTTACTGTGCTTACCTGTAAATTGAGCTGGAGAAAGAAATGGTAAATCACTACAATGTTTTTACCAAGAAAACCCCAAAAGGAATTACAAAGACTTAGATACAACTGAAATGAATGAACAACAACAAAAAGACATCTTTAATTCAACATTTCTAAAACTGAGTTTGTTTTCTTTTTTCTCAAGCATTTCTCTCTTTCTAAAAATTTTTCTTAATTCTGTTGAGGGCACCACCATCTTCCCAGTCAAATAGGCTCATAACATAAGGGTCATCATCATCTCCCTACTCTCCTTCACTCCTCCAGTTCCAATAAATTGTCAAGTACTGTCTATTCTGCATTTGGAGCATTTCTCCAGACCATACTTCACTTAGCTATCAGATGATCTTCCTAAAACACAGGTCATACCGTGTCATTCCCATATTCAATAAACTCCTGTAGCTCCTGAGCATTTCAAGGATCAAATATAAAAATCCTCTGTTTTCTATTTTTATAGCCTGATTCCCTCCCACCTTTTTAGTTTTTCCATTTTTTGAACCCTTGACCAACATCCCAATTCCTATAGGATTAAGACGTTGCTCTTTTTTATCCTTTTTATGTTATGGATTTCTGTACAGCTCCTATAACTACGCATTGGATATCTGATGTGACTAACCATCAGACTTCCTTAATTTCAGGACATCCATCAATGATCTACTATTGGTATATGATTTTTACCAATGGCCCACCTGCTAGAATCTCCATTTGTTACTTGTTGCCAAACTTCCCTGATCCTCCACCTTCCTGTCTAGATTTTTCAACTCAACTTAGCAGTTATTAAATACCAACTATATGCAAGCTATGTTACCAAGTCCTGAGGGTATAAAAATAGGTCCAGCACAGGCCTGGCTCTCAGGGACCTTATAATCTAATTGAGAGAATGAGAAGGATTAGGATCTCTCTAATACTGATGGGTTTGGTTAACCTCAGGAATGTAGTGGAGGTCAGAACTGCCCAAACCTTCCCCCCATCCCCACCCCCCCCAGGAAATACAAAATATTTTGTGGTAATAGCATTAGTGATAAGATAATAGTAGTGGGAGTAGATGTTTGTCTATATATGATATCTGAAGCCAGAATCCAAGTTCTAAGTCCTATAGCTATCCTCTTGGTAGATTTCCTTTATACCCCACTTCTAGGAGCTTCTGAATAGCTTGCCTCAATTTAGAAGCTTGGTCTGTAGGATCTAGAGCTAAGAGGGACTTTGGAGTCTACTCCAAACTCCATGAGAATACAGAAGGCCTTATAAGGATGTGTTTCAAGATGCTGTTTTCTTTCCTTTTCATATCCAGTTTCCAAACTAATTCAACAAACACTAAGTAAATGCCTTCTATAATATGTGCAAGATCCATCATGCTAGGTGCCTGCCCTCAAGGATCTTCCCTTCTTTGCCCTTCCCATCCCTTAGATATTAATTGCCGTGCTACTCTGTTACAATTAGTGAAGATATATTCAGAAAGAATTTGAAAACTTTAGCACCTTTTTAATGTTTAGTATTAATAGAAGAGTCATGGAATTTTTCTTTTTTCTTTTTAATTTTTCTTTATTTAATTTTCAATTTATAGAGCATTTCCATAATATAGTATAATTAAAATGATTGCACATGAAACTGCAAATCCATTATGTGCAACTTGTTATTCTTTTAATATATATAATAGAGTTATCATGTAAATTTCTTTTTAATTGTTTACAATCATGTCCAAGGAATTATTAAATTGCCTATACATTTTGACCCGGCATTATCACTATTAGGTCTATTTCCAAAGATGAATAGGGAAAAGGAAAAGAAGGTATATGTTCTAAAATATTGTTGGGATGTCCATCAATTGGGGAATGGCTGAACTAGTTGTAGTATGTGATTGTGATGGAATACTACTGTGCTATAAGGAATGATGAGCTCAATGATCTTAGAAATACATGGATAGACTTGCATAAAATAATGAAGAGTGAAATGAGCAGAACCAAGAGAACAGTGGATATAGTAACAGCAATTTTGTTTTAAGAACAACTTTGAGCAAATAAGTAATTTTGACTTATAAATACACAAATTAATTACAAAAGACATATCTGCATCCAGAGGAAGAGCTAATAAATAAAAGTATGTAAAGAATGATTTTACAGACACACACACATGTGTGTGTCTAATAGCCATCTTTAGGGTGGGGAAGGAAGAAAAAATTAGAAAAATATTAATTGTTTGTGGGTTGGCAGGGCCAAAATAATAAAAAACAACAATTTTACCTAAACTAATTTATATATTCAATGCCATCCCAATTAAATTACCAAAAAAATCTTATTAGAAAAAAAAATAACAACAGAAAAGTCATAGAATCCTACAGGTAGATGGGAGGTGACCTTAAGGGTTATCAAGTCTAGCCCTCCTTGCTCCCCAATCAGTGGTAGAATTCTTTCTACAACTAATATTGTTGATATGGGGATTGTTTGGTGGATTGGGGGTTGGAATAGATGGCCATAAAAATATCTTTAGATTTTATGAAACTGTCTCTGTCACTCTATCTCTCTGTGTCTCTGTCTTTCTGTCTCTGTCTCTCTCTGTAGAAAGTGTAATCAATGAAAAGCTTTTGACTCAGGTATAGAGGAGGGGAAAACAGCAAGGAACAAAAGATAATAAATAAAATAAGTCAGAAAGAAAGGAAGGGAGGAAGGGAGAAGGGTAAAAAGAAGGAGAGGGAGAGAGACAGAGACAGAGAGAGATAGAGACAGAGAGACAGAGACAGAGACAGCGATAGAGAGACAGAGACAGTTACCACGAAGAAGCTTGAACTAAAAAGAGAAATAAGAAAAGTTGTTTTAGGGGTGGCTAGTTGGCTCAGTGAATAGAGCACTGGCCGTGCAATCCGGAGGACCTGAGTTCAAATCCAGCTTCAGACACTTAACCCAAAACTAGCCATTTGACAAGTCACTTAGCCCCAATTGTCCTGGAAAAAAAAAAAGTATTTTTTTTTTAAATGTTGAATTGAGTTGTCTATAGTAGCAGTGTGGGAGTGGAAAGAGGTTTTTCTTAAATTGGAGGGTAAAATCTTGAGTAGGAGTGAGGTGGTACACCGAATAGAATGCAAAGCCTGGAATCAGGAAGACTCATCTTCCTAAATTCAAATCTGTCCTCAAACATTTATTAACAGTGTGACCCTGGGCAGGTCACTTAACCCTGTTTGCCTCAGTTTCCTTATTTATGAAATGAGCTGGAGAAGAAAATGACAAACCACTCCAGTATCTTTGCTGAGAAAGCCCCAAGTGGAGTCATGAAGAATCAGAGACAACTAAACCACAACACAATAGTAATACAGTCTGACTGGAGGGTGTCTGTTTTAAATTTGAGGGTAAAATCTTGAGTGCCCAACAGAAGGGAAATCACAAAATTGTAGGGAGGGTGGCTTCCAGAAAGACCTCTAACTATGGCAGGTAGAGAGGAAACTTCCAGGGGAACCTGGAAGAAGGACCTAGATTTGAAAGGGTTCGAGTTCAGGAGACGACACAAGAAAGCTAAAACTGAGAAGTTCTTCAAGTATAACGAATTTTAGTATGGACAAGATGAGATTTTGGTCATGGCGTGAAATCGCCATTCGTTTACGTAATAGCTAGTTTGCACTCCAATTTATGACAATGTATTAAAATAATTTCTTGTACTTTAAATAACAGGCTAAATATTAAGTGTCTAATGACTTTCTCCTAAGGAGGGTAAGAAAGGAGATTAAAAAATAAACCAAACAGCTGTCCTGAACTTACAGTTCCCATAAAGAAACCATTCTAAGGCTCAGGTGGTAGCAGGGGAAGTGACTCATGATAAAAGCAGACTGTTCCTAGTGTTTCATTATATATGTACAAGGAGAAACACCCCCAGGGCACAGTGAAACGGAATGATTACCCTGAGCCCTGTGCATTAGAGGCTGGACAGTGATTGAAAGAAGCAGCTGGTGGAGTAGAATGTTCCACCAGCTGGGGCTAAAGAAAATAGCTTATGGAAGAGGCACAGGCAAACCCTAGACCCTGGCCCAGTAAACCTATGGTCCCCAGGGAATGAACTTCTATGAAGAAGATGAAAACCCCTGATAAAACTGTTCAGGGGCACCTCATGGAGTGATAAGTCAGATCGGAGATATGACTCTCCCTAGCAATACAGATGTTGAGAATTCTTGAGCATAAGGATTGCAGAGGATTCCTTCCCCCTCCTATCCCCCTCCATGAACTACACTTGATATAGAAGAAGCCCAGCATAAATGACCTGAACTCAAACTTAACTAAGGTGAGCCAGCTGTGTGAACCTGGGACTTTGAAGATGAAAAGTTCTACCATGTCACCCCTAGGTGATTCCAGAGGTTCTCAAGGAGCTCTGAAGGGTATTAAGTTGCCTCTCCTTGAGATTCTTTCTGACCTAATAATCATATTCAGGGAGTTCTTTTCTTCCTTCTTTCCCTCCTTCCTTCCTTTCTTTCTTTTTTTCTTGCTTGCTTTTTGGAGGGGGGAAGACAGGGCAATTGGGGTTAAGTGACTTGCTCAAGGTCACACAGCTAGTTTTGTGTTAAGTGTCTGAGTCTGAACTTGAACTCAAAACCAGCTGATTACAGGGCTGGTGCTCTATTCACTGCACCACCTAGCCTCCCCTTTTCTTTCTTTTTTTTTAATTTAAAAATTAAATAAAAGTTTTATTTTTATATAATAAATATATTAATATAAATATAATATATAAATAATATATAAGATGATAAATATACATTATATATTTTGTTTAATTATATATAAATATAATATATTATATATAATAAATATATGAATAATATACAATACAATAAATATAAATAAAATTTTAAAAATTATTTTATTTTCCATTCAGGGAACAATACAAGCATTTTCATAACACAGCACAACAAAAAGATGATTGCACAAAAAACCGCAAATCTTCCATATTAAACTTGCTATTCCTTCCAAATATACCACAAAGTCATACCATGAATTTCTTTTTTTTCTTCCCTCCTTAAGCCCTTAGAGATGGCTGCCATTAGATACAAATAGGTATAAATATATGTAAAGTTATTCTATACTTCCTTGTATTTATCAGTTCTTTCTCTGGATGGAGATAGCATCTCTCTTCCTATGTCCTTTATTTTTAATTTGCATATTTATAATAGTCAAAATGACTTAGTTGCTCAAAGTCATTCTTAAAGCAATATTGCTGCTACTATACCCAGTGTTCCTTTGGTTGGGTCCTTAATTTTTTTGTGTCACAGGCCCCTTTACTAGTCTGGTGAGGCCTGTGGACCTCTTCTCAGAATGTTTTTAAATACCTAAAATAAAATACATTGGATTTAAAAGAAAATTAATCATGTTGATACAGAAATACAATTATTTCCCATTTGAGTTTATGAATCTGATGACTTCTCTCCATGGATCTCCAGTTAAGATCCACATCCATTAGACCCAAATCCTTCATCTCTGATTGACCTTCTTTCTTTGCTTGCCTAGAGAATTTTCATTCCTGATGTTACTACTGCTGATGCCAGCTACCTTCCCTGACCCATATCCTATCTGAGTAATCCCTCTGCTAGCTAACTGCACCAACATGGTCTTAACCTGGTTTTGACCATTGCCCACAGCAACTACATGTCTCAGTTGTCCCCTCTGTGAACAGCTTGGTTCACCGAATAGGTTTCTGACGCCAAAGGCTCTTTTAAAATACGATCAATCCAAATTTCCATCACCTACCCTCCCCCACTTCCTCCCATACATATGGGTCCTTACCAAGGCAAGCAGATGGGCCTGCCCCTCCCCCTCAGGCTGCATGTTTCCCTTTTGTGATTTCCCTTTAATTTTCAGTTCAACTTGGTTCCTTCATTAAAAAATCCAGACACAGCTTAATTTCCCTCCTTGTGTTTTTTTGTAACCTAAATTTTTTTTAAAGGAAATACACCCCAGGTCCTGAGGGATCCATTTTCTTTGGTTGCATGTCTGAAGGCCCAACATTAAGCCCAGGGCAGCACTAATCAGAGTTTTAAGCCTGCTCAGATTTCACTCTTATCGATTGCTAGAAATACACACAAAGAGGAGGACTTGTTCTTATTCAACATTTGTTGAGTCCTAGTAATATATACAGGGCTGTAAGGCACAAGAAGTTAGCTACAGTTCTGCCCCAAAAGGCTGAGAATCTGAGGGGTGGTGATCGTATTTCCATTACTCCCTTAAGCTGGCTCCTTAGCCTTTGATAAAAGAGAGGAGGGCCTTAACTGCCTGAAAATGACTAAGCTCCCACAAACCCTAGTCAAAAAGAAGACTGACAACTGGGCTAGCTTTTTTTTTCTTAAACTTCTTTTATTCACTTGCTTGACCATTTGCCTTTTATTTAAAATCAGGTTTTAATTTTAAAAAATAAATCACTACACTAAAAAGTTTAAAACAAAAACAACCCACAAAACTGTCCCATTTCCTTTTTGGCTTGACTAACACTGTCAGGCAGAATCTGTGGATCTAAAAAGCTCAGATTGCTATACTATAAACAAAATACAGCTACAGGACTCATATAGATGCTTGGTAAAATTAAGAGAGATTTAAAAAAAAACCTCCCCAGGGATTTAGGAATAGTACGGCTGGACTTTTCAACTTTTTTTTTGTTAATTACACTTATTATACTCAATCAGAATTAATTTTTCCCAAACATGTTTTTGTCTATTAAGCCTCTGGGATAAAATAAAAAGGAAAATGGAAAAAAAAATACAGTTGTGATTAGTTCAATTTGAATCAAGGAAATTCAACAAGTATTTAGTAAGTACTGAGGATACAAAGATATAAACAGTTCCTGCCTTCCTGGAGCTTACATTTTACAGAGAAAGGGTGTTCTACAATGAGTTAGGAGTCACCTTCTTTACAAATGCCAAACTAAATAGCTAGTGCTCTGAAAGGCATAGGTCCCATAAATACAATTACATAAAATATAAATACATCCCTAAAATCAATATATAAATTTGATTTTAAAATAAATATTATTTGAAAATGCTTAAATGATTCTATTTTGTTGTTGTTCAGTCAGTCATGTTCAACTCTTTGTGATACCATTTGGGGTTTTCTTGGCAGAGCAACTGGAGTGGTTTGTCAGTTTCTTTTCTTCCTCATTTTACAGATGAGGAAACTTAAGCAAACAGGGTCAAGTGACTTGACTAAGGTCACATAGCTAGAAAGGGTCTGAGAATGGATTTGAACTCAGATCTTTCTGACTCCAGGTCCACTATTCTATCCAGAGAGCTATCTATCTGCTTCAATGAATATATCTATTTTTGAAAAGATGTGAATCTCTGTGACCTTGAAATAAAACAAATTTCACTCAGATCCATTCAATATTTCAATTAATATACGTGTGAAAAGTTTTATTTGATACAAGTTTATTTAATAATAGTGAATTGACATGCACACACACATTTCAGTGAATACATGTTTAGATGTGTTCTAACCATACTTGGTCCAAATTGGTGAGCTTCCTTGAAAGTTAGCAGGTAATGAACAAATAGACAAATTTGAAATCCTTCCTTCCTTCCTTCCTTCCTTCCTTCCTTCCTTCCTTCCTTCCTTCCTTCCTTCCTTCCTTCCTTTCTCTTTCTTTCTTTCTTTTTTTTCTTTTTTTTTTCTTTTTGGAGGGCAGTTGGGGTTAAACAACTTGACAAAGGTCACACGGATAGTAAGTGTTAAGTGTCTGAGGCTGGATTTGAACTCAGGTCCTCCTGATTTCAGGGCTGGTGCTCTATTTATTGTGTCACCTAGCTGCCCCTGGAATCCTTATTTTCTTAGGACAGTAAAAAAGTTGAGACATTTAAAAATTTATCTAATAGCTGAATTTTTTCAGTTAAAATAGCATCTAATTAGCAACTTCAGTATGTTAACCCCTGGGTATTGGAGAAACAAAACAAAAGTAATGACATAAATCTTGCTCTCAAGGAGGCATTAATCTAACAGAATGGGGCACACACATACACACACACACTTAACCATGATGTGACGGTCAAAACATATTTTTTATTCTACATGTTAGTTCATTACCTCTCTGTCACGAGAGGACTGCTATATCAGTTCTCTGGAATCATAACCGATCACTTGGTTGACCACACTCCAGAGGACCGATAAAGGAGAAAGCTACCCACCTTGTGACAAAGAGATGATAGAACAATCTGTTGAACAAGATAGGAATTCTTAGACATCATTTGACCAACACAGGAATATAATTCCCTTTATTATACTTATAGACCAAAGAGATCCTCCCTTCCATTCTTCCTTCCTTCCTTTTTTTCCTTCCTTCCTTCCTTCCTTCCTTCCTTCCTTCCTTCCTTCCTTCCTTCCTTCCTCCCTTTCCTTCCTTCCTTCCTCCCTTCCCTCCTTCCCTTCCTTTCAATAATATAATAACAATAAAATAATGGCATAGTTCTTTTATTTTGAAAGGTTGAAATCAGTGTGAAAAAATAGGAAGTTTCATTACAATTCTGATGGGTTTTAGGTGGATAGTAGTGAAAATTCCAAAGGAAGAGAATGACATTACCAATCTCTTTGCCATTCTTCAGGGGTGTATGGGGTGTTCAAGGAAGACTAGCCCCTCTGGTGTGAGGGTTTGCTGAGCCCTTTCTGGGGCTGTTTATCCATCTTTGGTGTCCATACTTTTCACCCAACTCTCACCTGTGCCTGCACCCTCCCTACAAACAAAACACACTATTCACATTTGTTGTATGCGGATCATTTGTTTATTCTTTAGGGATGGGAGGCATGTGAGAGGGAATGAGGGTTACTGATAATTGAAAAAATATAATTTAATTTAAAAAAGTTATCCATTCTCACCTACCCAGCAAAACTGAGTATCATGTTTCGGGGGAAAATATGGTCATTCAATGGGATAGAGGACTTTCAAGCATTCTTGATGATAAAACCAGAGTTGAATAGAAAATATGACATTCAGATACAAGAAGCAAGAGAAACATGAGAAGGTAAACAGGGAAAAGAAATCATAAGGAACTTGTCAAAGTTGAACTATTTACAGTCCTACATGGAAAAACGATAACTGTAACTTATATAACATATATATATATATATATATATGTACAGGTATACATAGATAGAGGGTGGGTGACAAGGGAGGAAGGGAATGCATCTGGATTTCAAAGTTTTAAAATCAAATGTTTTATAAATATATATATATATATATATACTATTATTAATAATAACTGGGAAATAAGATATACAGGCACTGGGGCATAGAGATCCACTGTGCCCCACTGAAAAATCAGAATGGGGATGGGGGAAGCTATAGGAGAGAGCAGATTGGAGGAGGAGATATCCAGCGGGATCGTTATTTTGGGGTGGGGGGTAGGGAAATATGGGAAGAAAATTTGTAACTCAAAATCTTGCAGAAATGAATGATGTGAACTAAAGCATTTGATAAAGTAAAAAAAAAGTTATCCATTCTAGACTTTTCTCAAGAATCAAAACCGAGGTCCATGGTGTATAATAGGTTGTAGACTCTATTCTTTTCTCTGTCTGAAACATGGAGGCAACATTTTTCCTTCTTCAGATATACAGGGCCTTTCCCATTTTCCAGTATCTTTCAACTATCACTGATAGTCACTTAGCAATCGTATCTGCCAGTTCTTTCAGTATCTGACAATATACATAGTTTCTGGATCCCAGTGTTTTAAATTCATCAAAGGCAACTGAATGTCCTTTTCATTTTAGAAATTTTTGTCTTTTGTTTTTGAAGATGCCATCCTGGAGTAATGTCTTGACTTGGCACACGAATAGTATTTAAGTAAGGCAGAGTTGCGCAAAGTTGTCAGCCTTACTCTATCTTCCAGAGTTATTGAAGTCTAGAGGCAAGACAAAAGTCAGGATGACTGGTGATAGCCTGGGATGCTGTGGCTGACCTTGACGTCTTTGATGTCTGACTAAGCTCTAGTTGCCCCATAGTGCCAAAGGTGGATGAGCAGCCTTGAAAAGGCTGAGCAAACCCTCACACCAAACGTGCTAGTCCTCCTGAACACCCCATACAGCCCTGATTTTAGAGTAAAAGGACCTCTGAGGTTACTGATACAGCCAGTACTAGACTCTTCTTTATAATACCATGCCTGCAATATTTTAAGAACATTAAGTTTCTGCTTAAAAACCTTCAGTTTTCCTAGAGATTTTGTTTTGTCCATTCCTTTATATACTTCATATTAATAATTATTTCTTTGTTTTTCATATCTTCCAATTCCCAGTAGAGTACATGCAGATTATGTAATTTGTTTCCCCAACACAGTGCTTCTGATATAACAGGCAGCTAGAGATAGCACTGGACTTGAAGTCAGGAGAGAACAGAGTTCAAATCCTTCTCAGATATTTACTGTGTGACCTTGGACAAATCACTTAGCTTTTAAGCCTCCATTTTCTTATCTGTGAAATGGGAATAATAAAAGCACTGAACCTAACTGAATTGTTATAGGGATCAAATGAGATTATTTATATATACATATGCACATATATACAAATACACATATATATTTATATACATACATATGTATTTAAAACTTTATAAACCTCAAAGCACAATATGTTACTGTTATCATTATTATTTTTATTATACACTTAAGAAATGATGAATTGAATTGAATTCACTATCCCCTGAGGTCACCTTCTTCCATTATTTGAAAGTTCTAATAATGAAGGTCTTCCTTATTTTGAAATGAAGTCTATATTCCACTCTGGCCCTGACTACAAACTCCCACCCATTCAAAGCTATTAGAACATTCAAAATCATTAAAATGTCTTGCTTTGACTTGAGATAAGCAGAAGAAACAAATCCCTAATCAGCTAGTTTTTAGTTCCTCTTTTCTCCCTTTCAATATCAATCAGTTGACTTCTGATGGGTTCATCATTTTATTTATTTTGCTTAACATAAATAAAAGGAAATGACTAAATTCCCCCCACCCTACTCCCCTTTTTAAAGATCTTTCAGAGTGCTGAAGGCAAATCAGTTGGTTTTCAAGGGCCCTATGTAGGTCCTGAATTTAGTCAGGTCCCACATGGGTCCTTTGTAGATAGCAATATGTGCCTGGGAATACAAATTCTTTCCATTCTTAGAGGCTATTCAATCCCCTTGGTTATCAGCAAAGAAGTTCATTTGACCCTCTTATTCTGTACCTAATGATTGCTTATTCTAACTAATAAGTGACTTCCTGTTAATGAGCATATTAAAAACTGTTTGCAGGAACTCGGGTAGAGTGTTGATCTTTGTCATTCACTTATTGAGGTAATTGAGCAGCAGCGGAGGTATATAGATTGTGGTTCAGTGGATAGTGACTGGTCTTAGAGTCAGAAAGACCTCAGGCATTTATTAACTAACCTTGGGCAAGTTATTTGACCACTCTTTTTTTTTTTTTTTAATGGGGGAAGGCAAGGCAATTGGGGTTAAAAGTTTTGACCAAGGTCACACAGCTAGTAAGTGTGTCAAGTGTCTGAAGCTAGATTTGAACTCACATCCTCCTGACTCCAGGGCCAGTGCTCTATTCACCATACCACCTAGCTGCCCTTATTTGACCACTCTTGGCCTTGGATTTCTTGTGTTAAATGATTACTGCAGTCAAGGCCACCCACTACATTCCAGGCCATTCTCAGTCTTGACTTGTCTTGTCACTGAACTTGGACAATTCTGGAGGAGAGAGTAAGGCTAATTATTTTGTGTGTGTGTGCAACTCCTTCACTTAAATCCAATTCACATGTATATCAAGACATCACCCTGGTGATGTTATTGTCTTCTTCATGAATGAAGGAACCAAAACAACAATAACAACAAGCCTTTAAAGGGTCTTTGTGAGGCTCAAAGGAATTAACGTATATAAAACTTTTTATAAGCTTTTAGTGTTACATAAATATCTATTATTTTTATTGGAATGGGATTTGGCCTGCTATTTCATTGTTACAGGGAATTCCTTATTAAGGAAATTATACCAATGTGGATCTGCATTTTCTGTAACATACTCTTAAAGAGCTGTGTAACTCAAAGGTCTAATTACTTACACAGGGACCAATAATCAGTATGCCAGAAGTCAAAAGCTTGACTCGAAACCCTGTCTTCCTGACTCTGAGGCAGGATCTCTGTCCCCTTCCCCATTATATGTTCTCTGCTCACTATTTGGGATGTCCCAAAAGTTTTAGTGCAGGGTGGCAGACTGGCTATGGAGTAGGACATATGCTCCTATAGAAGGCCTGCCCTAAAGCAACTGGGGGCTTAGATTTACATGTTTTTTTGTTTTCAAATATTGATGGGGGTCAAGGAAGGTAGACTACTAGGAAAGAATTTTTCTAAAGATTAACTAGGAAGTCCTTTTCTCACTGCACCACAGGGCCCAGGGTATAGAAGCCTCTAGAATGAGAGAGTTGGGATTATAATTATTCCATGTTAGAAAACTTACAGAAGAGTTTCAGGAGCCAGTTCTAATTAGAAGTAGGTGAGGGAGGTTAAGCCTCAAGCAAACCAGTATTGTGTGACAGGAGCCAGGCCTGATTGGGGTCATGGCCTCCTTTGCTTATTCAAGCTCTAATTAATGTCATTATTATTACCATTAATTCTTTTAAAACATTTAATCTAGTTTTAATTTCCAAATTTTTTCTCTCCCTCCCTCCTCTTCCTTATCCATTGAAGAAGCAAGAAAGATGTTACCCATAGATAGTCATGCAAAACAAATTTCATGTCAGAAAGAAAGGAAGGAAGGAAGAAAGGAAGAAAGGAAGGAAGGAAGGAAGGAAGGAAGGAAGGAAGGAAGGAAGGAAGGAAGGAAGGAAGGAAGAAAGAGAGAAAGAAAAAAGAAAGAAAGGAAGGAACAAAGAGAGAAAGAAAGAAAGAAAAAAAAAGAATGGGGGGCGGAGCCATGATGGCAGAGTAAAAACAGCATTTCCGATGTGCTCTGCCCCACACAAATTTCAAATAATGTGAAAGGGGGCTCTGAACAACTTCTGGAGCCACAGCACCCACAGAACTACACAGAGAAGCTAACCTCCTACTGAGGACAGCCCAGCAGCCCTGCAGGGAGTAGCCAGCATAGCGCTCTGAGAGCAGGCAGCACAGGGCTCTGAGAGCAGGCAGCTCAGCTCGCTGGGAACCAACAGCACAGCACAGAGCGGAGCCCAGGTCCCCGGTTTTAGCTCCAGGGTGGCCGGGCCAGCAGCCAAAGGGACCCCAGAACAACAGCAATTGTGGCGATTCCAGAATTAGCAGCACAGATATGCCTAGGACAAAGTGAGAGGTTAGTGCCCTATAGACTTTGGGACCAGTATTTGGGGAACAAGTGGCTTCCTCCCATGGGGGCGAAAAGCTGCTGAAGAAACAGCTGCACAGAAGCCATTTTGCAGCATCAGTAGTGGCTCTAGCTCCTGGTCTGCAAACTGTAGGGAGATCCAGCAATCAGTCTGGGGGTTAATTGCTCTTGCTTTAAACTGCCTGGATCTGGATTGTGGTCTGGGGCAGAAGTTTGGGGTGGGTATCCAATTTGCCAGAGTGGGTGGAGGCTTTACAGAGGCCACCTAACTGGTGGAAGTTGTGAAGACCCCATGTTTGGGCAGAAGCTCCCCTGTCTGGTGGCAGAGTCCTACTGTGGCAACAAACCCAAACATCAAGTAATCAAGTGGCAACATGCCTAGGCAAATGAAACAAAATAAACAGAAAAGTTCAACATTGGGCTCCTATTTTAGGGGCAAAGAGGCTCAAAGCATGGAGGAGGACTGTGAGGTCAGAACTCCTGCACCAGAAGCCCCAAATGAAAATACAAGCTGGCTACAGGCCATAGAGGACCTTAAGAAGCAGATAAGAGAAGTGGGAGAAAATTTGGGAAGAGAATTGAAAAAGATGCAAGAAAAGTATGAAATGACAGTCAACAGCCTGACTGAGGAAAATAACACCTTAAAAAATACACTAACTCAAATGGCAAAAGAGGCTCAGAAAGGCAATGAGGAGAAGAATGCCTTAAAAAGTCGAATTTGCCAGATGGGAAAAGAATCTCAAAAGCTCACTGAGGAGATTCATTCCTTCAGAGTTAGACTGGAGCAAATGGAAGCTAGTGACTTTATGAGAAATCAAGATGCTGTTAAGCAGATCCAAACAAATGAAAGAATAGAAGGCAATGTGAAATATCTCATGGGAAAAACAATTGACCTGGAAAATAGATCCAGGAGAGATAATTTAAAAATTATTGGACTACCTGAAAGCCATGATCAAAGAAAGAACCTAGAAATCATCCTTCAAGAAATTCTCAAGGAAAATTGCCCTGATGTTTTAGACCCAGTGGGGGAAATAGAGGTTGAAAGAATCCACCGATCTCCTCCTGAAAAAGATCCCAA
>WOXC01011458.1:0-23798 GCA_011680675.1 Gymnobelideus leadbeateri | reverse complement strand
CAACCCCTGGCTCCTTCATTTCTGGCCAATTCCTCTTTTGGTCCCATAAATGGGAGGGGATGAGAAACACCACTAAATGGCCAACATTGGCCAGCAATGGAGAGGGTTGTGAGGAATGTGATGTCCTCAGGGCAAAGTCAGATATCTATTGGTTCCTCTGCCCAAGTTGCCCCCTATTTGGCATCCAAAGCCCTTTACATCCAACCTCTCATTCTAGGCTGATTCTACATTACTCTCCTTTCCACAAACTACTTTCTCTCCATACTGGCTTTTTTTCTGGTCTCTGTACACAGGATTGTATCTATTGCCTTCATGCCTTTGACAAGGCTCTTCTCCATGCCAGGAGAGACCCATACCTTTCCCTTCTAACCTCTACATCTCAGAACCCCTTGCTCCATTCACCACTCAGTTTGATTACTATTTCCATCAGAGACCTTTCCTGATTCTCACAGAAAGTGACTCCACATTTCAAACCAATGTGCATTTATTTTATATTTTCTTATTTTTCTGCCAAGTAGTATGTGAGTTCTTTGAGGGCAAAGATTATTTCATTTTGTCTTTGCATTGCTGGCTCTCAATTTAGTGCCTGGCACAGAATGGGTACTTAATGGATGCTTGTTGAATTTCATTGAGTCCAAGGGCATTTATTAAGCACTTACTGTGTGCCAGGCACTGTTCCAAGCAAAGGGGATACAAACAAAGGCCCCCCAAAATGTTCCTTGCCCTCTAGAAATTCACATTCTCATAAAGGAGATAACAGGCAAATAACCATGCACAGGAGAATTACAAGCTCAAAGGACATAGTATTATAGCTTTATAGTTGGAAGGTACCACAGAGGCCATCTAGTTTAATGCTTTCATTTTACAGGTGAAGAAACTGAGGCCCAGTAAATCTAAGTGATTTGTCCAAGGTTGCACAAGTAGGAGAACAAGGATTAGAAGCCAGTTTCTCTGACCCCACATTCTATGCATTTACTACCACATCTTGTGGTCTCCTATAGGGGAGTTTGCTGCCTAGATGAAGAGTCTAAAAGGCAGAAGGGATGGGAGAGTAGGGGCAGTGTGGTGCCGTGGAAAGACCTCTTGGTTAGTAAGTCCTAACCTGAGTCTGGCCATTTACTAGCTTTGGGACCCTGGGCAAGCAATCTAACTTCCTCTTGTGATGAAATCGGCTCTTAAAATTAGGGGAGGCAGTGTGGTACAGCAGGAGGACTGATGAATTTGGAATTGGAATTTTTTAAAATAACTAATTAATTTTTCATTTTCAACATTCAGTTTTATAAGATTTTGAGTTCTAAATTTCTCCCCTCCCTCCTCTCCTTCAGATGTCATGAAATCTGGTACAGGCTGTATATGTACAATCATATTAAACACATTTCCACATTAGTCAATGTAAAAGAAGAATCAGAACAAAAGAGAAAAAAATGGTCTGAATCTTGAATCTGTCTCTTACAAGCTGTGTCATCTTGAGCAAGTAGATTCCTCTCTATGAACCTCAGTTTCCTCCCTTGTAAAATGAAGGATCTGAACTAGATGCTGCATCTCTGAGGTCGCTCCCATCTCCTGCTATTCTGATCTCTGCCCCTCTAATGGAGGCGAAGGTGAGGAAATCCCTTGCCCTCAGGCTTAGCTGGTGCTGGGCCTTCCTGAACATCACTAGGCTGGGCATTACATGCACATTATGGTACATTACAGCTGTGATGTCCTTTCTACCCAGATATCAATTAATCAGCAAGCTTTTATAAAGTTCTTGCACTGAGATAAGCCCTGGGAGTACAAAGAAAAAGCATCAAACCTTGCCTAAGGATGTGAAGTCCTTGGCTTTTAAGCTCCACTCCACACAACACTTTCCCACTCCATTCCCTGACCCCTTTTTCTGCTCCATCACTTTCCTCCTCTTTCCAAATTTACTGTTCCAGCCTCTGCCTGGTCATGTGCTCTCAGGTGTCCCTGTGGAGACATGGGGAACCCCAGGGAGCCAGGTAGACTTTTCCTGAAGCTTCTGGAGGCTGCTGCTGCAGATCAGCTGCTCTCCCTGGGGACTGTGGGGGAAGGAAATGTCAGGAAACATTGAGCAGAGGGCCAGCATCTCTAGGTCTCTGGGGAAGCCAGCTGGGGAGGAGGAGAGAAGCTGTTTTTAGCTTCTACTGACTTCAGCTCCAATGTAGATCAAGGAGACCTCTGCCTGGGTTTTGGAAAGATGTAAGAGATCAGGGTCAGGGACAGTGGTCAGAGGGTCCCCATTTGAGCCCCTGGATAATTGGGGTTCTCTTGCTCTCTATTTGTTTCCTAATCACTCAGCACTGTGCTTTGTACTTGGTAAGCATTTAATAGCTGCCCATTCATTCATTCACATGTCACATGTGTTTGACCAGGATAAAAGGTTCAAAGCAGGAAAGGATCTGAGAGGCTGTTAAGTTGAAAGCCTTAATTTTATAGAAGAGGAAACTAAGTGGTAAGAGAAATTAATCAGCTTTTCCTTGAGGGCAGAAATCCTTTTGTTCTTTGTATCTGCACACCCAGCTGCCTAGCACTGGGGTGCCTGGAACAGAGCATCTGCTTCATAAAGGCTTGGGGACCGAGTGGCCAGGGTCACACCATTGCATTGCAGATCTTAGGGTGTGCAGCCCTCTGGCTCCTCTGACTCGGAGCCCTCCAGCCTTTCCACTGCACCTTGCTGACAGACACGTGCTTTGCATCCAGTGTTCTCTTTCTTGTTGTTAGCATAGACTAATGCCATGAATATTGTGATATGTCTGTGTGTGTAGACCATTTGCCTCTCTGTCTCTATGTCTGTCTCTATGTCTATCTGTATATCAATCTTTCTATTCATTCATCCACGTATTTATTTTTGGACCACGTATTTTTTTCCTTTTTTTTGTTTAATAGTATTTATATATATTTGAAACATTTAATGTTAAGACCTCGAATTTCAGATCCATTTCCTCCCTCCCTTGTCACCCATTCCCTCTGGGGAGATAAGTAATTCAGTCTATGTTGTATATGTCTAGCTATACAAAACATTACCATAGAAGATATATTGTACAAGGCTGCTTATAATTCCCTCCCACCCATCCCACCCCCCACCTGATCCATTCCCTGCATGATCCTGTCCCTCTTCTATAGTGGGTACTTCCAACCTCCCCTCCCCCCAAGGATGCCCTCCCATCCATCATCCCTCCTCTCATCCCCCTTCCCCCTATTCTGCTGTAGGTTGAGATATCCCATTTAGTATATATGCCATTCTCTCCCTCAACCAAAGTAAATGAGAATGTGGTTTTGCCTTTTTGCCTTTCTATTCTCCCCCTCCCTTGCAACCACTTCCCCTTGCTTCTTCTACATGAGATAGTTTACCCTACCCTGTCTTTCCCCATCTCATCTTGCCACTTTCCTCTCTCACCTCATAATTTCACCCCTTGAGTATCCTCCCTTCCCACCAAATTCAACCTATGACCTCTATCCATATATAACTGTAACCATATACACACACATTCACATATGTATTCATATGACCACACACCCTTTTTCCATTATTTTCATAGTGAGAAAGATATCCTCAGTCACAGTTATTGTTTTTCCATATAGGAATGTAAATAGTTCAACTTTGATAAGTTCCTTTTGATTTCCTTTCCCTGATTACCTTCTCACACATCTCTTGCTTCTTCTGTCTAGATGTCAAATTTTCTATTCAATTCTGATTTTTTCCTCAAGAATGCTTGAAAGTCCTCTATTCCACTGAATGACCATATTTTCCCCTGAAACAAAATATTCAGTTTTGCTGGGTTGGTGACCCTTGGGTTCATTCCCAGTTCTTTTGCCCTCTGGAATATTGTATTCCATGTCCTTCAATCCCTCAGTGTAGAAGCTGCCAGGTCCTGTGCTATTCTGATTGTGTTTCCACAATATTGAAATTGTTTCTTCCTGGCTGCTTGTAGTATTTTCTCCTTGATCTGGGGATTCTGCAACCTGGCTATAATATTCCTGGGAGTTTTCTTTTTGGCATCTTTTTCAGGAGGTGATCAGTGGATTCTTTCAACCTCTATTTTGCCCTCTGGATCTAAAACATCAGGGCAATTATCCTTGAGAATTTCTTGAAGTGTGATTTCTAGGTTCTTTCTTTGATCATGGCTTTTGGGTAGTCCAATAATTTTTAAATTGTCTCTCCTGGATCTATTTTCCAGGTCACTGGTTTTTCCCATGAAATATTTCACATTGCCTTCTACTCTTTCATTTGTTCAGATCTGCTTAACAGCATCTTGATTTCTCATAAAGTCATTAGCTTCCATTTGCTCCAGTGTAATTCTGAAGGAATGAATCTCATCAGTGAACTTTTGAGATTCTTTTTCCATCTGGCAAATTTGATTTAAGGCATTCTTCTCCTCATTGCCCTTTTGAGCCTCCTTTGCCATTTGAGTTAGCCTATTTTTTAAGGTGTTGTTTTCCTCAGTCAGGCTGTTGACCCTCATTTCATACTTTTCCTGCATCCTTCTCATTTCTCTTTCCAATTTTTCCTCCACTTCTCTTATTTGATTTTTAAAGTCCTTCTTAAGGTCCTCTATGGCCTGCAACCCGCTCATGTTTTCCCCTGGGGCTTTTGGAGCAGGACTTCTGACCTCACAGTCCTTTTCCCGCTCTATGCCCCCAAAATAGGAGTCTAGGGTTGCATTTTTCTGTTTCCTTTGCCTTGGTATGTTGCCACTTAATTACTTGACTTTTGGGCTTGTTGCCACACTATGGCTTTAAGGCCAGATAGAGGAATTTTCGTCCCGAACGTGTGGGAGGGCAACTTCCGTTTCTGGCAAGCTGTAAACCCACCCACAACTTCCACCCTAGATCACAATCCAGATCCAGGGAGGTTAAAGCAAGAGCGATTACCCCCCAAGACTGATCGCTGGATCTCCCCACGATTTGTAGGCTGGGAGCCGGAAATGCCTATGAAAACTACAAAATGGCGTGTCTCCTCAGCGGCTTCTAGCCTCCAGGGGAGGGAGCTGACGCATTCCCCAAATACAGGTCCCAAAGTTCATAGGACACTGACCTCTTACTTTGTCCTAGGCATGTCTATGTTGATAATTCTGGAGTTGCCACAGCTCCTGTTGTTCTGGGGTTCCTCCAGCTGGCTGCTGGCCCTGCCGCCCTGGGGCTAAAACCTCGGCTCACGCGGACCTGGGCTCGGCTCGGCTGGGCTCCTGTGCTCTGCGCTCTGTGCACTGCTGGCTCCCAGACCGCTTCGCTGGTCCTTCCTGCAGGGCTGCTGGGCTGTCCTCAGCAGGAGGTTAGCTTCTCTGTGTCGTTCTGTGGGTGCTGGGGCTCCAGAAGTTGTTCAGAGTCCTTTTTTACATAGTTTGTGGGAAATCTGGGGGCAGAGGGGCTTGGAGGAGCTGTTTCTACTCCGCCATCTTGGCTCCGCCCCCTCCTGGACCATGTATTTTTTAACATCATAGGTTAAGAGCAGGAAGGGACCTCAGGATCCATCTTGCCTAACCCTTTATTTTCTGCATAAGGAAGCTGAGCACCCAGAGAAACCAAGTGACTTGCTCCAGCTGCTGCTGATCTCCTCGGGAAGCCTGTTCTCATTTCAAAGAGGAGGTGCAAAGAAGGGACATGACTTGGTCAGCATCACACAGTTTGTGGCAGCGGAGCCAAGACTTGAACCCCTACCCTGTGACTCCTGCAGTGTTTGTTCCATCCCTCATGCTTTGGTTCTTTTCAAGAATGAAGGACAAACAACAAGAACATGTGTGGACCACATGTGAAAGCTCATTCCTTCAGCATTCTCCTCTCTCTGGGTACTACCTGAGCATGGAGTGGGCTAGAAAGGCTGTAGACATGCTGCAAAGCATTGTGGGCTTGGCAAGCAGGTGACCCGGGTTGGAATTAGTCAGGAGCTGACTCTGGCCTAAGCTGATCCCATTTTCGCAGTTTTATGGGCTTCAGGAGAAAAATCAGATGTCTCATCTGCAAATCTTGAGTCACCCATTGTTCTCCCCTGTCATTTTAGCCTCTAGTTCCTTATTGAGATGAGCTAATTAAAGCTAAATTATTATAGTTGCTAATCATTGAACAAAAAATGAGATGCCTCCATAAAAGAAATGGCATCATTTGCATGTCACCTCACAACTGGAAGGTTATCTGCCAAGTTTGGGTTTCAAAGCTAAACTTAACCTTTAGGAAGGGTTGGAAAGAGAATTCAAGCTGGAAGCAACCTTAGAGAGAGCATCAGGCCCAATCCTCTCATTTCTTTTTTTTTTTCCTTTTTGGAGGGCAATTAGGGTTAAGCGACTTGCCCAAGGTCACACAACAGCTAGTTTTTGTGTTAAGTTTCTGAGGGCTGATTTGAACTCAGGTCCTCCTGACTCCAGGGCTGGTATTCTACTCACTGTGCCACCTAGATGCCCCCATTTCTTTTTGTAGATGAAGAAACTGAGGCCCAAAAGAGGAGCAGTTACTTGCCCAAGATCATATAGATAGCTAACCACAGAGTGGGGATTCTGTCTGATCCAGAACCCATTATTCTGGTCACCCTGCTATTCACTGCCCAAGAGTAAGAGAAGGGTTCATAAGATCATGGCTCTGGAGCTGGAGGGGATGTTAAAGGTCATCTGGTTTCTCCTCACTTTACAGATGGGGAAACTGAGGCCCAAAGAAGTGATGTGACTTGCTCAAGGTCACTCAGGCAGGATGCATCAGAGAGGAGATACAGGCCAGGTTTTCTCTCTCTACAATCAGGGCTCTTTCCATTGTATCACAGTGTGGTGTGCAGGCTGGGGGACTGAGACGATGGCAAGGATGTTAATATAAATGGGAAGGAGATGAAGAATGCACAGATTGGAATGCATTAATGTTGAGGTGCCTGCAGGATGTCCAATTGGAGCTGTCCAGTAGGGGGCTGGTGATGTAGACTTGAAGCTCAGGCTGGAGGCAGAGATCTGGTAGCTGTCCACAAAGACAAGCCAGGGCTGTCTCTCAAAGGTCCTGTGCTCTAAGAGGGAGGAATTGACATTGGCATTGCAGTAGCTGTACAGAGAAGGCCATTTTCCTTCCTCCTAGTCTTTGACCAGGCCTTTGGAGACTTTGGAGAGTATCTAGAATTTCTTCTGTGTAGGGACCTTCCCCCATCCATGTAGGTCAATACCTTCTAGCCTTTGAGAGCCGCCTAAGAGCATTAAGATGAGGAGGTATCTTTCCAGGGCCACCCAGCCGCTGTATGTTAGATCCAGGAGAGAACTCAGTGACTCTGTGGCCAACTTCATATCCACTCAGTGTGCTATGGCTGTCTCTTTTGTCTCATATATGTGTCATTATATATACATATATATAATGTGCATAACAATATATCACACACAACATGCAACACGTAATATACAATATAAATATTATATCATAGTTAATGTATAATATGCATGATATATTATATGAGTATATAAGTATATTTTATTAATACATTATGTCATATAATATAAATATATGCACAAAAACACATGTTCACATAGATACTGGTGCACACAACACTTGTATATATACTCCTGTAGATCTATGTATACCTAGATGAGTGTTTATAGGTGTGTATAGATTTATATATACTTACATGACATATAATATATAACATAATAATGCAATCATGTATTGCATAATATATTTTAATAACATATAATTAATGTTATTATGTATCACATAACAAGCATGTTATATTATCATATGGATAGATTCTATTAATATATTATATCATGTATGTATATACATGACAAGTATAAACAGACACACACATATACATATAGGTACATATATAAACACATGTATACTTTTGTGTTTATATGTGTGCACGCCTGTATATGCACACATATAAAACTGTTTTGCAAAATGCTTTTCTTACAACTACCCTATAAAGTGTGTGGTAAAATTAAATTGGTCAGTCAATCAACCAATCAGCACATATTAGGTGCCAGGTTCTGTTGTACGTACTGAGTGCATACACAAACAAAAAAAGCAAAAAACATCCTCTCCCTGTAAGCTAACGAGATAAGACACAGTGGAGACATAGAAACAACACAGAATGTAGAACGTGATCTGAGGGAGGAAGGCATGGGATACAAATATCATTTTTCCTATATCTTTAGAGAAGAAGAAACTGATAGGATTTGAATTCAGGTCTTCAGGGGGAGGTCCAGTGTGGGATGGCACAATACTTAACTGTCAGAAACACAGAAAGGGGCATCAAGGGTAAAAAGAGAATAATTTAGCCACAAACAAAGTCCCTCTTCACACAAACACACCCAACACAAAAAGGAAACAATGTAAACATTAGGCAATCAGTGATCACCACAACAGAGGACTTTGGAGCTGTACAGGAGAAAGCCTAGGCTGGTTCACCTTGGGAAATGATCAGAACTTGTAATGATTTTAAGTGGCCCTTTGTGGGAGAAGCCTGTCCATATACTATCAATATCCTCATGACTGTGAATCATGGAAGATTGTGATTTCAGAAGCACCCAACTCAGAAAACGGAAGCTTCTTGAGGCCAGGTCCAGCTTCACTTATGTCTTTGCAGTTCCAGTACACAGCTCAATGACCAGCAAATCTTTACAAATGTTCATTAACTGACTGATATTTTGCAGATAATTCTATGGGTATAGGTTGTTTCCCTTGATAGATTGCAAGAGAATTTCATTCCTGTGTCCATAGAACCAAGTACAGAGAAAGTGTTCAAGATATGCTTGTTAACTGTCTGGAAGGACCCAAAGGGCAATGGTGGGCATAATTAGCCTGCAACATATTCCCAGGGATGACCTGTGGCTAATGGAGTGTGTAAAAGACACCATCTAAGCTAGCCGTGCCCTGTCAGGAGAGCGGCCTTGGTCTACAGGTACAGAATGAGACATACACTTTTAGGCACGGTCAATTGTGTTTACTTGACGGTCCTTCCTTGTTTTAAGGAAGGGTTTGATTTGTGGTGGGATATGATTAGGAAGAAAGAGTAATGTAATAAAAGAACAGAAAAGCAAAAGTAATTTAAAAATTAAATTAAGTTTAAAATTAAAGACATCATCCGGGAAACTCTGTAAGAGTGTCAGTTGCAGAGAAAGTGCTGACTTTCTAGGAGACATTTCTCTTCTGGAAGTTCCCTAGGGTAGCGAGATCATGGGTCTGGTTCCTATCATCAAGAAGATGTTTGGTAGTAAAAGGAGGTGGGCCAGAGGGAGGCAGAATCAATAACATAGCCTGATTGTTGCACTCATTGGTATCCATGAGATGCCAAAAGGCCCAGAGGAAAAAGATCTCTCCAGTGACTTGAATAGATTCTCTATGGATCTACAAGAACAAGAGTCAGAAAGCAGGAGAAGGGGGTAGAGATGAATTGCAATCCATTCCCAAAGAGGGAGTACCCACAGCATCAGTATCATGGATACACGTTTAAGTAAATGAGACAATTGCCTAAGCCTTTTATTTAGCTCACTAAATTTTTAATAAGAGGACAATCATGTTGTTTATACCCTTTGTCCCGGGGATGCCAATACTCAGCATCTACTCCACAGAGGTCAATGAAAGAAAGAAAAGTACATTATCTAAGACTGTATTTTTACTGGCACTCTGTGGTAGCAAAAAACTGGAAAGAGAGCGAGTACCTGCTGGTTAGGGAATAGCTAAACAAATTATGGTACATGAATGCCAATCTTTCTTTGGGGGAAGGGGCCACAGCTTTCTTTGATATAAGGAACTCTAACAATATATTAGAAAATGTTTTATAATAGCTATTTTATAACATGGTCTTGGAGGATTGCCTGAGGGCATGGAGGGTGGCACATCCATCATCACACAGCTGGTAGTGCCAAGGGCAGGCAATTGAACCTAAGTCTTCTTGACTTTAAGACTGCCTCTTTTGCAATGATACCCTGCTTCCTCTCAAGTGAACATAATGGAAAATTGTTGTATCAGGAAATTTGAAATATGAGCAATTCAAAGAATCATGAACAACTTGTAATCCTGCTTGAAAATGATCTGTGTGACCCTGAACATGTCACTTAACTTCTTTGGGCCACAGTTTACTCATCTCTAAGATGAGAGGGATGGACTCAATGACATCCCAGGCTAGGGTCTAACCCTGTGATTCCAGTCCCACTTCAAAGGCACACAATGACTGCAATAAGGAAAGAGAAAATAATACAAATTTAATGAGCATCTAAACTCATTAACTGCAGTGCACAAAATTGCATCTACAGAACAGAAGATGAAACACATCCTTCCTCTTGGTAGACAGGTGGGGGAGGACAGGTGTGTTTTGGTTTTCCTCATTAACTGTTTTTCTTTGTTACAAGGGAGGATTCAATGGGGGGTGGGGGAGAGAAGGCATACCCGGGAATGACTGTGATGTAAAAAAAACCCCAACACAACAAAACCCCCCAGAGCAAAAGGCATTAATTTTTAAAAGAGAATGTTTCTGAGGTTTCAGCTGCCCTTGTGAAGGAGCTCCCCTTTTTCCTTTGATTGAGTCCCAATTAAAAATGAAAAACATGTAAAACTAAATTCTGTAGGACAAAGCCTTGAAGATGTGTATTCCTTTAAAAGGTCACACATTCCCCACTGATGGCATTCCAGGGAGTGGGAGGCTAATTAAGCAGGCCATTTTGGAGTGCCATTTCCTAGAAAAGTGGCATTATCAGCTTCCCATCATAGAACTGACTTCAAGGGAGGTGCCAGCATCACTAAGTGTTGAACATAATTGACCTTGCTGATAAGCTGGTGTTTTTATTTTGTCCTGGGTCTTTATGACCACAAGATAGATGTGTTTTGTACCCACTGAAACCTCAGCATAAATCTGTTCATTATGGAGTAGAATTCCAGTGAATGGTTCTCAACTTCATCCAAAGAGGGTGAGTATATTCTTCTTGTTTTTGTTTTTTTTTGAGGCAATCAAGTTTAAGTGACTTGCCCAGGGTCACATAGCTAGTATATGTCTGAGTCCAGATTTAAAATTCAGGTCCTCCTGACTCCAGGCCCAGTACTCTATTCATTGTACCACTTAGCAGTCCTGTGTGAGCATATTCTTAACTTTATTCAAAGGGAAAGATGGTGAGTAATTCTCAATTTTACCCAAAGGAGGTTAATCACTGGAAATAATATGTTTTTGGTCCGGGTCTATGATGGTTGAGTAAGAAA
Organism: Gymnobelideus leadbeateri; assembly: GCA_011680675.1. Taxonomy (NCBI): domain Eukaryota; kingdom Metazoa; phylum Chordata; class Mammalia; order Diprotodontia; family Petauridae; genus Gymnobelideus; species Gymnobelideus leadbeateri. Next base: position 12,644 of record WOXC01011458.1, on the reverse strand, counting down.
CTGTGGGGACACTCCCCTCTGATGCTGATCCTTGGAAACCAACTTGCCCACATTTTTACCCCTTTAGGCTGGCCACAGTGGGGAAAGGGAAGGCACTCTGAGCTTGGAATCATGGGAACTGAGTTGGGACCTCAGCTCTCCTGTGGCTGGAATGCACTTCCTTGCTACCTTGACTCTCAGCAGGTGTTTCCTCATCTTTAAAATGAAGGGGTTGGACTAGATCTCTGTAGTTCTTTCAAGTTATAGCTCTACAATAATACATTTAAGTTATAGATCTACAATAATATAATAAAACTTCTAAACATTTCAAAATGCTTTCCTTACAACTTGCCAGTAGTATAAGTAGTGCAAGTAATCTTCTCACTTTACAGAACACAGTATTACAGTTGCAGAATTTACCAGACTCAGAGGCCCCTAGTCAGAGGAGGAAACAGAGGCTTTAGAGAGATAGAAGTGTCTTGTTCAAGGTAACACAGCTAGTAAGTGTCAGAACTAGGTTTCTAAATCTAGGTCTCTAGAGCCCTTTTCCTCTAGATTTTCTCCTGCAGAAAGTCCTCTACATTACTCTTGCCCCTCTGAAAAGGGGAACCCATGACACAGAACTCAAGAATAGCACAATGATGAATTTGGAAGTAGCTAGGTGTTTCAGTGGATAGAGTATTGGGCCTGGAGTCAAGATCTGAGTTTAAGTCTGGTTTCCTTTAACACTTATTAACTGTGTGACCCTGGGCAAGTGACTGAACCCATGTTTGCCTCAGTTTCCTCAAGTGTAAAATGGATATAATGAAAGCACCTACTTTGAATGGTTGTTGTGAGGTCCAAATGAAAGAACATTTGCAAAGGACCTGGAAGGTAATAAGTTGGTGCTATATAGATGCTTATTCCCTGCCGTTCCCCTAATTTGTTTCTATTTCTCATTCCTGAGGGGAGAAGGGAGATGGGGAGCAAAGCACAGAGAGACAGAAGCTCATAAGAGCATAGATGTAGAACTCCAAGGCACCTCAGTGGCCCTATTGTTCAACCTCAGCAATTTACAGATCAGGAAACTGAGGAACAGAAAGGTGAAGCTTCATACATGCAGTAAGCCTTAGAAGTAGCATTTGAACCTGCAAGCTCTGAATTTCTCCCCTGTATTCCCGCAGGTCACCCGCTTCGAATAAGAGCCCAGAGTTGCAAGGGGTGTGTGTGGTTGTAGAATTAATAATAACGAATGGGTATTTTCTTCCATTGTCTTATTTTTAGGATTTTGAGGATCCCTGCCCTCAGCAATACACACACACACACACACACACACACACACACACACACACACTCCCTCTGTGAGACAGTAGCTAGGTTTGGCATTGTACTGCGTTAAAGTTGCTAAGAGGAATAAGACATTTCTTAAGAGGGGTCTGGAGGGATGTTTTCTGCTTTTACGTGGTTGCCCCCTAAGTTGGAGGAGATGCTGGATGCATCAGAACTAAGCTGTCTTTTGCAGATAAGAAACTACAGGAGTTACAACCTTGAATCCCGGCTCCCTTCACTCCAAAAATAAATTCACTGTGGCTGGGGACCTCGGGGAGGGAGGGAGGCTCGATTTAAGTGTCTCTATAATCCCTCCCTCCCCCTCCCACGCCCCTCGCCCTCTTTCCCCCCATTGTCAAGGTTAAACGCAAGGTTAAATCTGCCACCTCCCCTGGCAGCCGCCAAAGTACCTGAGTAGGAAGTTGGTTCTTTCCTGGCCAGAAGGTTTCCCATGAGAGCGAGACAGGAAAGAAATCCAGGCATGGAGGGTTGAGGACCTGGATGCAAATGCTGCTTCAGTCTTAAGGGTTGGTTGAAAAGGCTGGAGCCTCGCATTTGCTCTCAGCCCACCCCCAGCAAGCCTCAGACCGTGAATCCGGATGGGCTTTCTGGTTCCTCCCCGGGGCGCGATCTGGGTCCCGACTCTTCCAGGCTGGGCTCCAAAGGGTCCTTCCCGGAGCTAAGGAACTCCCTCAAGGGAGTCAAGTCAATCCTCTCCCTGGGATCCAGACCGGGAATTGGCGGGCGGGCAGGGATTCCCAGCAGCAGAGCGTGGCCCTGGGAATCAGACTGTCCATCTGTCTTTCTGTCTGTCTCTATCAGCGTGTCTGCCTTTCTGACTTAGCCTGTCAAGTCTTAGTCCCTGTCATTCCGTCCAGCTCTCTGACTTTCTGACTCGGTCTATCTTTCTGTCTCTCTCTGTCAGTCTGTGTGGCTTTTTGTCTCTGTCAGTCTCTTTCTTTGCTAATCTGTCCGTCAACCTGTCCATCCATCTGCCTGCAGTTTCCTGTCAGGTGGGGGACCGCCCCCCAAAGGTTCCTTATGCTCTGGGGGCCACACACATGCACCCCCTCCCTCATACACACCCCACAATCCTCTTCCCGTCCCCATACACACAGACACACACACACACAGACACACACAGACACACACAGACACACACACACACACACACACACACACACACACAAATACAGACACTCTGCCTTGGAGAGAGGACAAATAAGGAATCCTATTCCAGGAAGGGGAAGAGGAATGGGAGGGAAGGAAAAGAGAGCAAGGACAGGACAGGATAGAATGGGACAGTGCTGTTACGGGAGGGGAAAGCTGGGCTGGTACTACGTCTGTGGCAGTTGCCCAGCATCGCTCGGGATGGGGGCCTAGATTGGTACAAGTTAGGCTGGGCTAGGGGCGCGGCCAGGAAGCGGCAGGGTTGAGGGAGAGGGGAAAGGGAGCCCGGGCCGGCCTGGGTCAGACCAGGGGATGCTCGGTGAACCCCCCCAATCCCTCCCCGAGCTTCGCCCTCCTTCCTGGCGCCGTGCGTGGGCACGTAGGGGGATGAGCTCTCCGTCAGAGGGTGGGTCAGCCTTTGTGTACACCCTGGGTGGGTATTGTGTATGTGTTCTTACACTAGCTCTGAGTTGTGTGTGTATGTGTGTATGTATGAAAGACCCTAATAATAGAGGGCTAGGTGTGCGACAGTGGTTACGGAAGACTGCCTCTTTGTGTTTGTGTGTGTATGTGTGTGTGTATATGTGTGTGTGTGTGTGTGTGTGTGTGTGTGTGTATGCGCGCGCGCACGCGTATGTGAGCACGCGCGCCTAGGGTTGAGGGGCCTGGAGGGAGGGAACAGCATCTCAGAGAGGAGGGTGTGTGCGTGCTTGAGTGTGTGATTGTGAGGGTGTAAGATAGTGAGAGGGAGCGCGTACTAGCGCAGGGCTTCGCTCAGTGTCCTGACTGTGGCCGTGGCAGTGGTCGAGGAGGGGCGAACAGAGGCAGGCCAGGGGAGCGCGGGGTGGGGGTGGGGGGCGCGGGGATCCAGGCTGGGCTGGGGAGAGCGGATCCCCGCCCGTGGCCCAGCCGGGTCGGTCCCGGCCCCTCCCCTGGAAGTACTCCCCTCCCCCTCCAGGGCCCCGCCCCCCGCCCCGCCCACAGACCCTCCCACTCCTTTTCCCGGACTCGGCTCTCCTCTGCTCGGCTCTGCTCTGGAGCGCACCCTCACCCGGGGCTGCAGCGGCTGCTTCCTGCGGGGCCCGCCGGGAGCCGAGAGGACGCTGCTCCCGGAGAACCCGGGGGCCCCAGGAGCAGGCGGAGGGGCCCGGGGCGGGGGGCCGGGGGAGATGAGCTCGGCCGAGGCGGCGCCGGGGCCCGAGAGGGGTGTCAAGAGCGAGAAAGTGGACGAAGCACAGGCCCTGGCGAGGAGCTGCGCGGCGAGGAGACCCGACTTCCAGCCGTGCGACGGGCTCTCCATCTGCGCCACCCACAGCCATGGCAAGTGCTTCAAGCTGCACTGGTGCTGTCACCTAGGCTGGTGCCACTGTAAGTGCCTGCGCCCCCACTCTTCCTTCCTCTATGCCCCTCCCCCCTGCCCCTGCCCCGGGACCCGCGATCTCCTAGTGCAGCGCTGAGCCCAGGGGCCAGGGGAGCCAGCGATCGTACCCCATACTCTCTCCTCCCCGCACCTCCCCCAACCCAGACGGGCAAGGTTTAGCCCAGCCCGTGGTGCCACCCTGACGGCTAAAGGGGCAGAGGCATCCTTCCCGGAGTCGGCCTCTCCTTCCCATTCCCCTCCTCCCACTGAGCTTGGAGCCTGGGGCTTACTCCCGCCTTGCTACCCACCTCCGAGGGCCAGTCTGGTCGAAAACAGAGTCCGCTGCCGTGCTGGCAGGGCTGACCTCCTTCCCAGACTGGAAGGGAAGCTTGCCTGTGTCTGGTGCTCACTGCTCTTAGGTTCTTTCTCACTCCCTTCTCTGTCCATTCGCGATCTCTCTCTGTCTCTGTCTCTGTATCTGCGTCTCTGTCTTTTTGTCTCTGTCTGTCTGTCTCTGTCTCTGTCTGTCTTCTCTCTCCCTTCTTCTGTCCCTCTCCTCTCTCCTCTCCCCTCTCCTCCGCTCCCCTTCTCTCTCTCTCTCTCTCTCTCTCTCTCTCTCTCTCTCTCTCTCTCTCTCTTCCCCTCTCCCCCCCTACTTACCCCTCCCCCTTCTCCAAATCACCCTTGGGAACCCACGAATGAAGCTGTGGGCTCAGGCAAAGCTTTTAGAGACAACTAAAAAAGTGTGGCAGCAACTAGGAGGGGGTACTGAAGTCAGCTGGCAGTTTGGGGGGATGCTTTCGACAGCCAAGCCTCTAGAGGGGCTTGTGTGTGAATAGATATGTGTGTAATCACAGCTGTGTTTAGGGACCTGTGTATATGCACACACACATATGTATTTATGTTCGACCTTAAATTTGTATTTGTGTGTACGTAATTGTATATTATGTTTATGCATAGATATAAATGCACATATGTGCATCTCTCCAACCCTATGCATGCTTATATATGAAGATACATGTATGTCTGTATATACTTGAGCTTATAACTAATTTATTGCGGTAACTGTGTGTGCATATATTTCTATATATGTATATATGGAAATAAAATATATGCACAGAAATAGAGTTGGATACATATGTACCCCAATACATCTTTTGGGCTGGGCATAGAAATCACCATCCCAGGCTGTTAGTGGATACACACACACACACACACACACACACACACACACAGATGTTTTAAAATTATAAAATGAAGGTAAGTGAGGAAGCCATCCCAGACACCAGTTCCTCAAGCAAATATTCATTGGGTCTGGAAAATTTGTAATGTTTGTTGTTGGATTTTTTGAGGGACCAAATGGCCCAGGCCTTTAGTTACTTTCCTGTTGTCTGTCATTTTGGAATGAATTGAACTTAATGAGCCGTTTAATCAGAATTCTGCCTTTGTTGGAGGTGTTTGGCTTACATTTTTTGGTCATGTCCTTGGAATCATTAAGTAAAACTTTAAAAAGATTCTCATGATTGTTTCCACCATAGTCTTGGCAATAGAAACTTTGGGGAGTAATTGCTTTCTGCTGACACAAAGTAAACTCTAGAGACAGTTGGTTTTCAAAATTTTGAAATATTTTTGTTTACTTAAGTAATAACCCTGCTGAGGGTTGCTAGGGGAAAGAAAGCCCATTGTTAAGAGATCTTCATCCTTTGTTAAACAGAAATGGACATTTTAATTGAATTAATGAATTGAATTATGAAGAGTTTGGCAAATCCAGGAGAGGCCAAGTTGAAGGGTGGGGCACAAGTCCTACATTCTTTTCTGTGCCTTCTAGTCCTAGCCATCCTCCTCTTCAACAGCTGGAAAGAGCAGTTAAACAGAACATTCATAGGTTCCCAATCAGTCATAGGAATAGTGGGGAGGTTAGGAAGCTCAAATGCAGGAGTGGGGATGGAAATAGAGGGAATCTGGTGAAGAGTGAGCTTTCTAAGGGCTGCCCTGTGGTTTTGCAGTCTCCACTGGGGGGTGGTAAAAGGAGGCCTGACAGAGACAGAGGACCCAGGTGCAAATCTGGTGAAGATTATGAGTGTACCTTGGATAAGTTATTATTCCCATGCCTCAGTTTCCCAATCTACCAAATGAGGAGAGTCAGGCTATATGACTCCTAAGGTTTCTTCCAGCTTTTAGCAAGTGAGTGTGATGGCTAGGCACATGGATCTTTCCCCCAAATACCTGCCAAGTGGTTGACAGTGGTAACACAAGCAGGAAGGTCTGGTGTCAGGGTCCCAGGGTGTCTAGCCTAAGGTGATGGGTTGGACCAGTCTCATTATTCACCAGGGGCCATGATTCAAGGCATTGCAGGTTAGCAATCTGGAACATTTGGAGAAGAGCTGGTCAGCATCCTAGATGAGTGAGTGGTTTTCTTGTGCTTAGGCTAACACCTGGAAGCTATTAAGAGGTTAATAGACTCTCATTATTTCATTGTTGTTCAGTTGTGTCCAAGTAGTTGTGACCCCGTCTGGGCTTTTCTTGGGAAAGGTCCTGCAGTGCTTTGCCATTTCCTTCTCCAGCTCATTTTACAGATGAGGAAACCGAGGCAGGCAGTATTAAATGACTTTTCCAGGATCACCCAGCTAGTGTTTGAGGCTGGATTTGAACTCAGGTCCTCCTGGCTCCAGAGCAAGCACTCTATCCACTGTGCTACTGAGATGCCTTCATTACACAGATAAGGAAACACGTTCTGGGAGGTCACACAGCTAGTGTGGGGCAAGGTGGAGTTTTGAACCCTGGTCCTCTGACCTCAGTTTCCACTGTGCCATGTTGCTGCCTTCTTTCAGTAATGACCAGGGTAATTTCCTGCCTTTGTTACTGCCATGCTATTGGACATCATGGGAGAGTTTATTTCTTAAAAGGTTGGTCTGCTAAGATAGTGACAGGGTGTCTTTTCTTCCCATCACCTGGAAAGATAAAGGAACCCTGAAGGGCAGAGAGAGATCAACTCAGTCCAATCCAACAAACATTTACTGAGTATCTGCCAGTATGTTTCAGGCATTGTGCTTGGTGGTGGAGACACAGAGATGATAATTAAAACAGGCCCTGCCCTCAGGGAACTTACATTTTAATTATATTCAACTAATCTACTTGTGAGACAGACATAGGAAGGAAGAGGAAGACCTAGGATGCTCAGGGTTCTAGAAGCTACAAGTCTATGTCTGCCATTGGCATGAGAATCATGGTGAAATAGACAAGGGCTGGATTTGGAGTCAGAGAAAGTAGCTTTAAGTCCTCACTCTGCCATTCACAGCCCATGTGGCCTGCTTCAGTCTCTTCTTATGAAAAGTGAAGGGATTGGACTCAATGGCCTTTAATCCTCTGATCTTTGTCTCTTCCCATTTCCCTTCACCATTCTCATTCTGGAAGACTGCTTGGATTCCATATGTGCAAATGGCTATGTTCACAGATACACAGAAAGACAGGCAGACAGACAGACAGACACACATATAGAACACCAGCGATGAAGCCATTGCTCTGGATGGAAAAGTGTAAACGGAGGAATATATCAGGGACTTACCTAATTTATCGTTTGTTACAAACAACTTGGAAGAGGCATGCACAAAGAAATCTCAAGGTTGTAAATCACATCAAGCTTTTCCAGGTAGCCAAATGCCAGGTCTGTTGGGAAAACCAGAAGAAGGACTTGAAGAACTGGTAATCAACTGAAAATTTGGCATGGGAATTTCTGGATGAGCAAGTTTAAAGGAATATGTTTGAGGAAAGCTAATGAGCGAGTGAGTGAATGAAAAAACATTTATTAAACACTGTGTGCAGACATTGTGCTACAAATACAAAAGTGAGATAATTCCTGCTCTCTACAAGCTTACATTTTCATAGAGAGACAACCTATGTAGGAGAATGGTGGTCAGGGATAGGAGTGCTGGTCTGGGAAAAGATGGTGAGTAGAACAAGAGAGTGTAATCCAAAGCTGTCTTGCTCCAAAGTGACAGGCTCTGATCAGTCTATTTGTGCCTTCAGAAAGTCACTGTAGACAATGACATAAAGGGAAACTAGAAGGGGAACCAATAGGTCTAGTGTGTTGCTGTTAAAAATATTTTTTAAGTGCAAGAAAGTACAAGGTATCACTGGGGAATAGTGGGAACAAAACCTAATAGATTATTCTTTCCTTGTCCAGAGCTGTGGTGCGGCCTCATCTGGAATCTTGCTTGAGGTCTCCTGGAAAGAATAATGCAACTGGATGTCTTGTAAGAAAGATATCATGAAGCCGTAGAGAAATGACTAAACTGTCCAGGCATTTAGGGGGATGGCTTTTTAAGGGAGTTTAGGACTCTTCACTCTAGAAGGATGAAGACTAAGGAGGAGTATGATCAAAGTCTCCAGAATTATCGAGGAAGCATGGATCTGGGTTCTAGTGCTAGGTTCATCAAGTATTATCCAGGAGACCTTGGCAAAGTAATTTTTCCTCCTCTCAAAAATATAAATGAATTCATTTTACAAGTATTTATCATTCCCTCTCACTTACCCTCTACTGAACAATTTTAAAAGAGAAAGGTTGAGTCTAGACTTTCCGGTTTGATTTCCATCATCTGATGATTTCTCTGAAGCCCATTTCTCTCATAACAAATATTCAGAGTCCTGCGAAACAAACTCCCACGTTGGCCGAGCTCAAAGACACAATACATCTTTCTCTGCATTTTAAGTCTCTCACATATCTCTAGTAAGAGATGAATGGTGTGTTCTTTCCTCAGTCCTCTGGAATTGTGCTTTATCACTGCATGCATCAAAGGTCTATAGTCTACACTGTTTTTCTTTCTGTTTGTCTGCTGTTTTTGGATTTTCATTGAAAATAAGGGAGATGTTTGCCTGTCTTCAGGAGTCTGCCATGCTTTATATATTATTTCTTAGGTTTGTTGGTGATCAATCAATCAACAAGCTTGTATTAAGCAGCTACTGTGTACCAGGCACTGGGTTAGGGATAAAAAAAAGAGCCAGTCTGCTCTCAAGGAGCTTCTATTCCACATCCTGTTCATAGATAAGTAAACATAAGTAATAAACAAAATAAAAACAGATTGATTTTTTTTTGTTGGGGGGGGGGATGTGGGACACTGTCAACATGGAGAATCAGGAAAGACTTCTTGAAGAAGGTAGCACTTGATCTGACCTTTGAGAGGAAGTTGAGTTCTTTGAGGCAGAGGTGAGGAGGGAGACTTCCAGGCATGGGGTGGTATGGGGGAAAGGGAGTGCCTATACAAAGGCATGCAGCAAGTGCTTAGTAAATGCTCTTTGACTTACCAAGATAGGTTTCAACTTTCAGTGGGTTTTGTTAACTTGCTTCTTGACAGAAGAGATTATGCCTTTTTTTTAAATCTTAGACTTCTCTCGGCATCCAATATAGTATTTTACACATAAGTACATAATTTTTTTTAGTTTTAATTTGAATTCCTGGGATGCTGTTTGTCTGGGTCCAGTAACATGAAATCACTTAGAACAGCTGTGTTCTTTCTCTCTAATTCTTCATCTATGTTGGCAATACTTTCTTCTTTTTGTCTTTTGTTCCGTACTTTCCTGGTAGGCTCTTTCCTAGAAGATAAATGTGAAATATGAGTTGAATACTTGGCCTGTGAGTTAGACTCTTAGAGATCACCTTATTTGTTTATCCAGAGCTAGGAAGAGGAGGAGTGGGCACAAGGGCATGGGTTCTTATCTTGGGTACTATGAGCTTATCTGAAATATTTGGATCCCTGTATTTCAATATACATGGCTTCCTTTCTAATCCTGTGCATTTTCTTGTATACATTTAAAAACGTGATTCTGAGAAGGGTCCTTGGGCTTTACCAGTTGGCTGCTGGATGGATCTGGGAGTGATACAGAAAAGATTAGGAGCTCCTGAAATAGAGCCAGGTCCCCAATTTCCAGTCTGGTGCTTGTGGGACTAGAGCTGCAGCCTGCTTTGTTCAGAGTGTGGCCAATTATATCCTGAAACTGATTAATTCAGAGTGGCTGGTGAATCTGGAAATCTCTCCCTCTTTTTTTTTTTTTTAATTTAAAATTGTTCCTCGTTCTCATTGTTTCAAATACCAGCTTTTTCTAAAATCCTCTTTGTCATCAGAACCATTATCTGCAATCTCAGATGGCTCCAAGCTTTGCCCTTCCTGCCGATGTTCTTACAAGGTTTTGCCTTCATCTCCAGTTGGGTCACATGCTCTTCAGGAGAGCTGCATCTGTCTCCAGGGAGGCTGGAGTCAGACATCAGCTCAGCTGTTACCTACCCAGGGGATCTTAGACAAGTCACTTCATCTCTACAGGCCTCAGTTTCCTCATCTGTCAGAGGAGGGGGATGACTTCTGAGGGCCCTTTGGGTTTGAGCTCTGTGAGCCTGTAGTCTTTTAGCGACCTACTCGTTATATATGGGCTCATCACAGAGTTCCCTACAGCCTCTCTGGCTTCCTTCTAATCAGAGGATCCTTCATCTTCAGCTGGAAGGAATCTTAGAGGTCCCCAGTCCAACCTCCTCATTATTCAGAGGGGGAAACTGAGGCCTACTAGGTTGTTACTTTAATAGCTAGCATTTATAGAGTGCTTTACATTTGTCAAGTGCTTTACATGTCTTTTCTCATCTGATCCTTACAATCCCCCCCTCCAGGGAGGTAAGTGAGGGAGACGGTAGATGTGGAGAAGGGAGGGTAACCTAGTTCTGACCCTCTCCCATTTTTACAGATGAGGAAACTGAGGCCCAGGGGGCTTAAGGGACTTACAGGAACATAGATGATGAGCTGGAAGGTACTTTAGAGGGCTTTTAGTTCGTTTAAAAATTTTTTTACAGATGAAAAAACTGAGGCTTGGGGTGGTTAGGAGACTTACCCAAGGTCACACAGTTAGGGCTGGAGGCTGGGTCTGACCCCAGGTCCCAAGATTGCTCTGACTCCAGATCTAACATATTTTCCACTGAAATCGTTGCCTCTCCTTACCCTTCCTTTCTCCATCACATTTTATTGTTTTGATTCTCTGGTGAGTTGTGTTCCCTTTCAAAGTTTACATCACCCTTCTTATTTAGTGCCCACATCCCTTTGTGTGAAACACTTTTTCCAGGGTTGATTCTCATCAACTTGCTCTCAGGGAGTCCGTTGTGAACATATTAGAGCCTGTCAGGGAAGGGCCTGTGTGACTTCTGACCATTCTACAGCTAGGGCACATTGAGGTTGAAGGGATGTCAGTATTGCAAGGTGGCTCCTGGCACCACCAGTCCACCTGCAGCTGCTTGCTCATTCTACCCATGGAATACCCTCAATACTCCTCCAGAGAGAGTGAGGAGCTCCCACAAACAACTGTGGCCCTACTTCCCCATGAGTAGTTTACTAGCATGTATGTTGGAGGGCCCAGCTTCCCCTCAGCCTCCTGAAGCTCAGCTGGTGACAGACAAGGGCTGCAGGAGCAGCTGGCCATTTCTTTCCATTTCATTTAACTTGTCATAATGATAATGATCTTGGTGGTGATGCCTTTATATTCCTAGAGCAAGACAAGGGCTAGAGGCCATTTTTGTTAGGAGCAGTGACAGTTTTGTCCAATATAGTCAACATGCAGCATATTCAGAATGGTTGTACGATCTAGAAACCTCTCTCCTCTCTCTCTGTCTCTCTGTCTGTCTTGCTCCCTCCCCTCCTCCTCTTCCTCCTTTCTTTTCCTTCTCCTTTCCCTCTTCCTTCTCCTCCTTCTCTCTCTGTCTCTCATTCTTTGTTTCTCTTTTTTTTTTTTTTTTTGCTACTTCAAAATGTGCTGCTATAAATATTTTGGTGTATGTGGAACCTTTGTCTTTGTCACTGACTTTCTTGGGCTATATGCCTTAGCAGTAGAATCTTTGTTCAAAGAGTACAGGGATTTTATTCACTCCCTTTGTATAATTCCAAGTTGAGCTGCAGAAAGATTGAACCAATTCACAGCTCCATCAACAATGCATTGGTGTGTCCATCTTTCAAAAACCTGCCCTACTTTCATTCCTCCCAGCTCTTGTCAGAGTTGCCAGTTAATTGGGTTTGAGGTAAAAATCTCAGGTTTGTTTCAATGTATATTTCCTATATTATTAGTGATTTGGAACATTCTTTCACATATTGTTCATTTCCTTTGAGAACTGTTTATTTATAACCTCAGACCACTTAACTACTGGAGAGTGGATTTTGTTCATGCATTTCTGTTACTCTGTACATTAGATATCAAATCCTTATAGGGATATTAGATACAAAGATGCCCCCCCCCCCGCCCCTTAGCTAATTCTATTCTTGTTCTAGTGGTATTAATTTTGCTTATGCAAAAAGCTTTTCAATTACATTTAATGGAAATTATCTGTTTTATCTATTATCATTGCCTTTATACTTGGTTTGGCTAAAATCTCACTCCCTATCCAGAGTCAGGAAAAGTAGATAATCTGATTTTCTTCTAATTTTTATAGGGTATGATCTTTAATATTCTGGTCCATGACTATGACAATTTATTGTGAAATGTATTATGTAAGATGTTTGTCTAAATCTTATTTCCACCAGACTGCTTTCCTGTTTCCCCAGCAATTCTTCTCAAATAGGGAGTTCTTTCCAAGGTAATTTATGCCGTTGGCGTTCATCAAACACAGCCCTAGGTGATTGAGTTTGATTACTTCTGATTCTTGTTAATTCTTTTCCATTCATCTGCTTTGCTACTTTTAAAATAGTACCAAATGGTTGTGATGAATACTTTATAATATCATTGTGACAAATGCTTCATAATATCATTTGAGATCTAGGAGTATTATTTCCCTTTCATTCTTACAGGGAGCGCTGGGTCTGATTTT